>CM053037.1:201413116-201475459 GCA_028564925.1 Lithobates sylvaticus | reverse complement strand
TTTTTCAGGTGAGGTACAGCAGTGCATGACTGATTTTTCCATGTAGGAGAGCAGTGCCAGAATTGTCTGGAGCTGGAAGTGGATATACAGTGATTTCCAGCTTCTAGAGCAATGATGGGGAACCTCTGCACCCCAGATGTTTTGGAACTACATTTCCCATGATGCTCAACTACACTGTAGAAGGCATGAGCATCATGGGAAATGTAGTTCCAAAACATCTGGGGGTGCCAAGGTTCGCCACCATTGCTCTAGAACAGGGGTAGGCAAAACCTCCAGAGTAATTGTAACTGCCAGCCTTGCAATGCCTCATGGGAAATGTAGGTTGCCTCCCCCCGTTCTAGAGCAGTGATGGTGAACCTCGGCACCCCCAGATGTTGGAACTACATTTCCCATGATGCTCATGCACTCTGCAGTGTAGTTGAGCATCATGGGAAATGTAGTTCCAAAACATCTGGTGTGCCGGGGTTCACCATCACTGCGAGGCTTCCCACAGGTATGAGATTATATATATATATATATATATATATATACACATATATACACACACACACACACACACACACTGTACATAGTTACATTGTACCAATGCAACTATGTCTAAATATTCATACCTGTAATTCTTTTACATTACCTGAAATAATTGTGTGTGTAGCATACAGCGCCCAATCAGATCTCTGCTATCTTGCAGTATAATGAGAGTTGGACCCATAAAAAAAGAATAAAAGAAAGGAGACAATTTGCATTTATTATAAAAGTTGTATAATTACAGGCAATGAAGGTAAAACACACATTGTTATATGTCACTTCATACCCCCGCCGTGATGTCACTTCATGCCCCCGCCGTGGTGATGTCACTTCATGCCGCCGCCGTAATGTCACTTCATGCCGCCGCCGTGATGTCACTTCATGCCGCCGCCGTGATATCACTTCATACCGCCGCCGTGATGTCACTTCATGCCGCCGCCGTGATGTCACTTCATGCCGCCCGCCGTGATGTCACTTCATGCCGCCCGCCGTGATGTCACTTCATGCCGCCGCCGTGATGTCACTTCATGCCGCCGCCGTGATGTCACTTCATGCCGCCGCAGTGATGTCACTTCATGCCGCCGCCGTGATATCACTTCATACCGCCGCCGTGATGTCACTTCATGCCGCCGCCGTGATGTCACTTCATACCGTCGCCGTGATGTCACTTCATATCCCCGCCGTGATGTCACTTCATATCCCCGCCGTGATGTCACTTCATGCCGCCCGCCGTGGTGTCACTTCATGCCGCCCGCCGTGATGTCACTTCATACCGCCCGCCGTGATGTCACTTCATACCGCCCGCCGTGGTGTCAATTCATACCGCCCGCCGTGATGTCACTTCATGCCGCCGCCGTGATGTCACTTCATATCCCCACCGTGATGTCACTTCATATCCCCGCCGTGATGTCACTTCATGCCGCCGCCGTGATGTCACTTCATGCCGCCGCCGTGATGTCACTTCATGCCGCCGCCGTGATGTCACTTCATGCCGCCGCCGTGATGTCACTCCATACCGCCGCTGTACAGAGTCAGAAAAATAATTCTCTTTGTAATCAATACTTTTTGTTATTTATCCTTCCAGGAACCTAAAAATATTGGAACTGGTGTAACTGATACAGAAATCCTAATGTCATCAGAAGAGATTATTTCGGTCTTCAGCTGAATTTCTACAACACTCAACAATGTTCCGTCTCACCCTCAATATAGAACAGCGGAAATTTGTAGACGGGTTTTTCTAGATTTTTGTAGATTTTTCTCTCCCCCCTCCTGGATTTCACTCATTGTCAGAATTCTGCACGAGGCTTTGAGGTCATTTACATTTTGCATGAAAAAGAAAAAAATTGCAACATTTGTAGATTTACTGAACTGGAAACCTGGAAATCTCTGGTAAGAAATGTAACAGAAACCTTTTGAGCAAGGAGGGGGGGTTTGTGCTGGGAGGAAAATGTTGTGGGGGGATTTATGCTGGAAGGAGAGATTGGTGGGGGTGGGGTGTTTTCTCAAGGGGGCAATTGGGGGGGGGGGGCGGTGCTAGAAGGGGGAATTTGGGAGGAGTGATTTTTTTGAGGGGAGATGGGGGGGGGGGGATTGGTGCTATGAGGGGGAATGGGGTGATATGAGCTCTGGCAGGGGGTAAATAATACTACAAGGAGGAGGAATTTGTACTGGGAGGAGGGGGGAATTTTGGCATTTTTGTTTGGCCAAAATTTCGGATCGCAGAGGGAATTTATACCTGGGGGGGGGGTTTCGCTCACACATCGGGTTGGAGGTTTGCGCTCCAACTCCTTATTTTAGACACACCGGTGCAGTCGCTGTGATGGGGGCGGCATGGCTGCAAGGAGGACTGTGATGGGGGGGCATGACTGCAAGGAGGACTGTGATGGGGGGCGGCATGGCTGCAAGGAGGACTGTGATGGGGGGCGGCATGACTGCAAGGAGGATTGTGATGGGGGCGGCATGGCTGCAAGAAGGACTGTGATAGGGGGCGGCATGGCTGTAAGGAGGATTGTGATGAGGGGGCATGGCTGCAAGGAGGACTGTGATGGGGGGCATGGCTGCAAGGAGGACTGTGATGGGGGGGGGGCATGGCTGCAAGGAGGACTGTGATGGGGGGGGCATGGCTGCAAGGAGGACTGTGATGGGGGCATGACTGCAAGGAGGACTGTGATGGGGGGCAGAATGGCTGCAAGGAGAATTGTGATGGGGCGGCATGGCTGCAAGGAGGACTGTGATGGGGGGGCATGGCTGCAAGGAGGACTGTGATGGGGGGGGGCATGGCTGCAAGGAGGACTGTGATGGGGGGGGCATGGCTGCAAGAAGGACTGTGATGGGGGGGCATGACTGCAAGGAGGACTGTGATGGGGGGCGGCATGGTTGCAAGGAGGACTGTGATGGGGGGCGGCATGACTGCAAGGAGGATTGTGATGGGGGCGGCATGGCTGCAAGAAGGACTGTGATAGGGGGCGGCATGGCTGTAAGGAGGACTGTGATGGGGGGGCATGGCTGCAAGGAGGACTGTGATGGGGGGGCATGGCTGCAAGGAGGACTGTGATGGGGGGGGGGGCATGGCTGCAAGGAGGACTGTGATGGGGGGGGCATGGCTGCAAGGAGGACTGTGATGGGGGGGGGGCATGACTGCAAGGAGGACTGTGATGGGGGGCAGAATGGCTGCAAGGAGAATTGTGATGGGGCGGCATGGCTGCAAGGAGGACTGTGATGGGGGGCATGGCTGCAAGGAGGACTGTGATGGGGGGGCATGGCTGCAAGGAGGACTGTGATGGGGGGGCATGGCTGCAAGGAGGACTGTGATGGGGGGGGGGGCATGGCTGCAAGGAGGACTGTGATGGGGGGGCATGGCTGCAAGGAGAACTGTGATGGGGGGCATGGCTGCAAGGAGGACTGTGATGGGGGGCGGCATGGCTGCAAGGAGGACTGTGATGGGGGGCATGGCTGCAAGAAGGACTGTGATGGGGGGAGGCATGGCTGCAAGGAGGACTGTGATGGGGGGCATGGCTGCAAGGAGGACTGTGATGGGGGGCATGGCTGCAAGGAGGACTGTGATGGGGGGGGGGAAATCACATGCAAGGAGGACTGTGATGGGAGGGGGGGGAATCACATGCAAGGAGGACTGTGATGGGGGGGGGGGGCAATGACTGCAAGGAGGACTGTGACATAAAAGGGACTGCACTGTAAAGGGGGAGGGGGGGTGAGACTCTGAACACTGTGAGAAGCTCTCAGTGTGCACTGAAATCAGAGTAAGCTATTTCAGTACAGAAGAGAAGCCGGTAAAACTCTACAAGACTGAAGGGAAGGTTGGCGGTCAGATTTAATGTGCCCCCATATTATAATTCTTCTTGCTATCATGGAGGAATTGAAGATGAAATGGAAGGACCTCGAGGTAGACATGGAAGAACACCCAACGATCGGTAAAAAACGATTCTTGAAAGCACAACCAATACTTAGAGAAAGAAAAGACATAAAATAAAGTCTGAGCGTCCGAATCACGTCAAGCAACGTCCTTCACTGCAGACGGGGAAAAGTCTAACAGATTTGAGCAGCCAATTAATATCTGAGGAACAATTAAACTTTTGTTCCTCTTCAAGTATCTTCACACTGCCGGCCATTCCGTGTTGCGCCACAAGTTGGTCACAGAATGGGCGAGAGATTGTAGGGAGGAGCGCTCCTCAAGCTATGGACCCTCGTCGTGTTCTTCACGGACCTCCAAAGTCCGGAGACTGGTGGCCTCACTTCAGAAGACTTCTCATGGTGCCCAAGGACGACCCTCTGTAGCCGCTGCCAAAGTGGTTCCAGTGGTTCAGGTAGTGGAAGAGCTGGTAGAGCTTCAGCCTCTTGTCGCAGCCGGGGCCCTTGGGTATCTTGGCGTGGTAGGCCGAATAGAAGGAAGACTCGAACCCCCCGAACATGCCCGCGATGGCCAGCTCGAATTCCGAGTGGCCGTAGAAAGAAGCGGGGTCGAAGATCACCGGGCCGGTGTCTATCTCTGCCACGTTTCCCCCCCAGAGGTCCCCGTGGAGGAGGGACGGTGCGATCTCAACGCCAGCGAATAGCTGCGGGATCTTCAGCTGTAAGGAGAAGACAAAAAGAAAAAATTTGGTAAAATTCTGAAACATTTTGTAGCCAAATCTAGACCTAGACAAGTATTGCCATTTCTAATTCCCAAACTCATGGACTCTGCTCACAAGCTGCCCCGACACTAATAGAAAGTATATCAATTTATTTCAGAACATTCAATAATCTAATAATTAGTGGGACAAATCAACTTTCATTTTCAACCGCAGTGACTAAAAATTTTTTAAAAGAGCGGGGGGGGGGGGGGGGGGGGGGGTTAGATTTTTCTCATTAATTTTTAACATTAACCACTTCAGCCCCAGACCAATTTGCAGCCAAAGGACCAGGCCCCTTTTTGGATTCGGCACTGCGTCGCTTTAACTGACAATTGCGCGGTCGTGCGACGTGGCTCCCAAACAAAATTGGCATCCTTTTTTTCCCCCACAAATAGAGCTTTCTTTCACCTCTACGGTTTTTATTTTTTTGCGCTATAAACAAAAATAGAGCGACAATTTTGAAAAAAAAATTCAATATTTTTTACTTTTTGCTATAATAAATATCCCCAAAAAAATATATATAAAAAAACTTTTTTTTCCTCAGTTTAGGCCGATACGTATTCTTCTACATATTTTTGGTAAAAAAAAAAAAAAAAATCGCAATTAGCGATTATTGATTTGTTTGCGCAAAAGTTATAGCATTTACAAAATAGGGGATAGTTTTATAGCATTTTTATTAATATTTTTTTTTTTACTAGTAATGGCGGCGATCAGCGATTTTTATTGTGACTGCGACATTATGGCGGACACATCGGACATTTTTGACACATTTTTGGGACCATTGTCATTTATACAGCAATCAGAGCTATTTAAATGCACTGATTCCTATGTAAATGACACCGGCAGTGAAGGAGTTAACCACTAGGGGACGGGGAGGAGTTAGTGTGACGTGTGTGTGTTTTTTTTTTTACTGTAGGGGGGCGTGGCTGACGTCTGACGTCACTGATAGGCTTTCCCGACAGGGAACAGCCGATCAGTGACAGGCAGTGTAGGAAGCGCGGGGAGAGGTTTGTTTACACAGACCTCTCCCCGTTCTTCAGCTCTGTGACCCGATTGCGGGACACCAGCCGCGATCGTGTCCGCTGGTCCCGCGGCCGTGGTCACGGAGCTCCCGACCGGGTCGCGAGCGTACCGCCGGTGGCGCGCGCGCGACCCCACGGCTAGGCAATTAAAGGGGACGTGTATATATATACGTGCTTTTGCCTGGCTGTGCCATTCTGTAGACGTATATATCTACATGAGGCGGTCGGGAAGCGGTTAAATGTGTTTTTCGCTTGGGAACGTCCATTTACCCTCAGTTCACACCGATGCGTTGTTTTTTTTAGTGCATTTTGCAGAAACGCACTACAGTCCATTTAACATGCTTCTGCCCATACCTCTTAACCACCCGAGATCTGCGCCATAGCCAAATGACGGCTACAGCGCGGATCTGATGTGCCGGGACGATGTCTATTGACGTCGTCCCGGCAACGAGCTGCCTGCGCACCCCCTGATGGGCGCGCGCGGCGCGCTCTGTGATCCCGAGTCTGACAGCTGATCATGTGAAAATAACCGACCCGGTAATCAGCTTTTTTTCCTCCTCGTGCTGACAGTGCGAGGAGGAAAAAAAAAGCCGATCACCGGCGGCAGTGAGAGGGACATCAGTCCCTCTCACTGCAATATGCCCAGGGTCCATGGTGCCCACCTTTTCTAATAAAAGTGCCCCCACTGCCATCTGTCAGTGCCGCCAGTGCTGCACATCAGTGTCACCTACCAGTGCTCATTAGTGTCCCCTACCAGTGCCACCTATCAGTGCCCATCCGTGCCACCCATCCGTGCCACCCATCCGTGCCACCCATCCGTGCCATCTTTGCTGTCCCCATCAGTACCGACTTATCTGTCCCCACCAGTGCAGCCTATCAGTGCCCACCAGTGCAGCCTATCAGTGCCACCAGTGCAGCCTATCAGTGCCCACCAGTGCAGCCTATCAGTGCCCACCAGTGCAGCCTATCAGTGCCCACCAGTGCAGCCTATCAGTGCCCACCAGTGCAGCCTATCAGTGCCCCCAGTGCAGCCTATCAGTGCCCACCAGTGCAGCCTATCAGTGCCCACCAGTGCAGCCTATCAGTGCCCACCAGTGCAGCCTATCAGTGCCCACCAGTGCCGCCTATCAGTGCCCACCAGTGCCGCCTCATCAGCGCATATCAATGAAGCAGAAAAATTACCTGTTTGCAAAAATTTTATAACAAACTATTAAACATGATTTTTTTTTTTTTTTTAATTTTCCATCTTTTTTTATTTGTTTAGCAAAAAATAAAACCCGGCTGTGATTAAATACCACCAAAAGAAAGCTCTATTTGTGGGGAAAAAATTGTAAAAATTACATTTGGGTACAGTGTTGTATGACCGCGCAATTGTCATTCCAAGTGCGTCAGCGCCAAAAGCTGAAAATTGGTCTGGTCACGAGGGGGGGTTTAAGTGCCCAGCAATCAGGTGGTTAAAGGAACATTTTTCAAATGTCATTTTTTTAAATTACATTTTTTTTTTTTTTGCATTCAAGTCCAAATACGAGATGTGAGGACTTTTTGACCCCCCAGATCTCATATTTAAGAGGACCTGTCATTCTTTTTTTCTATTACAAGGGATATTTACATTCCTTGTAATAGGAATAAAAGTGAGCCATTTAATTTTTTTTTTTAAAAAAACAGTGTAAAAATAACTAAAATCAAGAAAAATAAATAAGGAACAAAAAAAAAAAAAAAAAATTACCACCAAAAAGAAAGCTCTATTTGTGGGGAAATTTTTGCAGAAGTGAACGCATACGTGAGTAGCACCCGCATATGAAAACGGTGGTCAAACCACAAATGTGATAAATCGCCGCGACCGGTAGAGCGAGAGCAATAATTATAGCCGTAGATCTCCTCTGTAACGCAAAACATGCAACCTGTAGAATTTTTTTAAACGTCGCCTACGGAGATTTTTGAGGGTAAAAAAGTTTGATGCCATTCCACGAGCGGGCGCAATTTTGAAGCGTGACATGTTGGGTATAAATTTACTCGGCGTAACATTATCTTTCAAAATATATAAAAAAAATTGAACTTTACTGTTGTCTTATTTTTTTATTAAAAAAAGATAATTTTTTTCCAAAAAAAGTGTGCTTGTAAGACCGCTGCGCAAATACAGTGTGAAAAAAAAAGTATTGCAAGGACCGCCATTTTATTCTCTAGGGTGTTAGAAAAAAAACAATATATATGTTTGGGGGTTCTAAGTATTTTCTAGCAAAAAAAAAAGAAAAAAAAAACTGTTTTAAACATGTAAACACCTAAAATCCAAAACGAGGCTGGTCTCTTAAAGTGGTTAAAAGACCCGCACCAAAAATGCAAGTGTTGCATTTTTTATGTATTTATTTTTTATTTTTTATTTTTATTTTTTTTATTTTTTTTAATCTTTTTTAGGAAAGACACTTCACAGACACTCTTCATCCAATCTGACAGAGCCTGAGAGATATTGTGCAAAGAAATGATATAAGAAGTCCCCCCTAAGGAAATACTAGGGACTTTATAGGCAACTAATGAACAAAGTAAATAGAAAAAAATATAAATGTATTGGTTTAAAAAAAAATATATGGTGCCAACAACACCAATATTAAATTGCATGAGCAAATAAAAATCCCATAATAATCCACTTTACAGATGATTACAGAGATTTCTCACTAATGTTCTATGAGAGATGAACCTACCTGGAGCTGAGCCCAGAGCTCCCGCGCCTCCCGGTCCCCCGAGGATTCCTCCAGGAGCTACCCCCAGTTAAGAGAGCCGCTGGTTTGTTTTGGGTCCCTGAGTACAGCTCCACCAACCCCCGGCAATTTGGCTCTACCCGCTCTGGCACAGTTAGTAAAGGGGTACGTCCCTATGCACATAAAAACTTAGCTTATACTCTAAGTGTAATTGGTATGAACTCACAAGCAGACTGCTGAAATAAGAATAACTGGCTTTACTTTTGTCAGTAAGGAAAAAAGAATAGCAACATGCATTTAAACATATATCTTACAATACTTTAGCAGGTCCCTGCAATATGCACTTTAACATGTACACAGGTATATGAATCTAACAATGGGGAAACGGAGCGCCAAGTGTGGCGACCGTCTGCTATACACCCCTGAGGTGCAATAAATCTATCTGCGCCTACCTAATGGACCAGGCCTGATCCCTAGTAATAGAGCTCAGTCCTTGTACTAGTACAGTGTTCTTCACCGGCAATAAATCTGTAGAGGTGGTGCACATGTAGCTTTAAATGGTGTCATTTGTAATCCACAAAAGTAACATTGCTGCTCTGAGGTAAATTGCGCCTAGGCAGTTCAGTAGGCATGAAACGTGTGTGACAATGCAGGATGAGCCTTCCGGCTCTCTCACCAATCCTTGGGGTACCGTCCTCCGATCCGGTCCCTCTAATGGCGGCTCTGGTCTCTTCAATGGCGGCGTCCGGTCTCCTCAGTCACAGCCCCGCGCTCCGGTCATCAGCTCCGTCCGACCGACTGTAGGGGGAAGTCTCCGCTCCGCTGCTGTGGACTCTGAGGGGTAAGAGTCTCACTCCATCGGCTGCAAGGCCCAGGCTTCAGGCCTTCAGCTCCGGTCCGCACAGGTGTCTCTGCTGGCTGCAGTCTCCGCGTCACACGCTCTGTCAGCAGAGGCAGGCCAGTCCTGTCAGGCCTCTGAAGAGGAAGTGTCCCAAGAGGAAGAGGCGGTCTCCGCTCTTCCCTTTTATAATCTCCCCCAGCAGCCTCCCGGGCGGAAGTCAGCAGCCCTGGGGCCTGGGGAATTCTGGGAGATGTAGTCTCTAACAGAAAAAGGGGTAGAACCCCGCTACACACTCCCCCCACTTTGAATCTTTGGTCCCCAAAGATAGTGTTCAAACTACAAACTTTCTCGGGAACAACATTTTCACATAATTTGGACAGAGGAGCTTCCCACCAATTGGCATGAGATGGGGAGCTGTCCTGTCTACAGGTCACTTCAGTGTGGGCGACCTGTTTAACTGTGCCAGAGAGTGAGCTGGGGTTGCCCTCCACTAAATGAACAGCGGAAGGGTCAAGGCTTTCAGCACTTCTCCTTGCTGTGGTAACAGAGTCCTCTGAACTTTCTCCCATCTTGGGGTAAGTTAACTTCTTGGGAGGCTTCACACTCCTGCGAGCTCTCTGTTCTCTTGGAACTTCTTCAGGAACACATTCTGGCAACATCTCTGGTTCTGGAACATCTTCTTCTTGTTCTGGGTAGA
Source organism: Lithobates sylvaticus (assembly GCA_028564925.1). NCBI lineage: Eukaryota > Metazoa > Chordata > Amphibia > Anura > Ranidae > Lithobates > Lithobates sylvaticus. The sequence continues at coordinate 201,465,554 of CM053037.1, read as the reverse complement.
GACCAGGGACATCTTCCCAGCACTCAGGCACATCACTGAATGGCACAAACTCTGTGGCTTCTGGGTTCAATGTGTTATCTTCCACATCTTCAGTAGGTGGAAGATCTATGGCAGAATTTCCTGGGGTTGAGGAAGGCCATAGCCATTCAAGTTCTCCTCTTTCTTCCTCTGGTTGGGGGTCCTGTCCACCCCTAACTTGGGATGTCTGAGACCTAGTATTAGGCCTGGGGGTATCCAGAATGGAAACAGATTCAGGTACATCTCTTACTGGAGGCATTCTGACTGCTTCAGTGAGAGGGAGCAAATGATTCCTATGCCAGGTCTTCAATGGCCCCACTCTTCCTTCTGGCTTCAACTTGTAGACAGGCAATCCTGGAAGTTTTCTACAGATGATATATGGCTCTGATCTCCATCTATCAGCAATCTTGTGTTTTCCAGGGATCCCTAGATTGCGTAACAGTACACGGTCCCCAGGCTGTAGGTCCTGTACTCTAACTTTCAAATCAAAGTTCCTCTTATTTCGGGCCCCTCTCTGGTCAGAGGCCGCTTGAGCTTTCTCGTAAGCTATCTTCAGACTGCGCCTCAGTCTGTCCACATATCCTTTGTGGGAGGCAGCAGAGGCATGGTCTAAGGAAATGCCGAAGGCCAAATCCACTGGCAATCTTGCTTCTCTCCCAAACATAAGTCGGTAAGGGGAAAAACCTGTCACATCACTTGTGGTGCAATTGTAGGCATGCACCAGAGCTGATATGTGTTGACTCCAATGTTGCTTCTTCTCTGTTTCCAAAGTTCCCAACATGTTCAATAGGGTCCTGTTGAACCTTTCAGGCTGGGCATCACCTTGAGGGTGATATGGTGTGGTTCTAGTCTTCTCTACTCCCAGAGAATCTAGTAGCTTCCTGATCAGGCGACTCTCAAAGTCCCTTCCTTGGTCTGAATGGATTCTCTGTGGCAGTCCATAGTGAACAAAGTACTTCTCCAAGAGTACCTTGGCTACTGTAGAGGCCTTCTGGTCCTTGGTTGGGAAAGCCTGAGCATAACGAGTGAAATGGTCGGTTACCACCAGAACATTTCCCAATCCGCTCAAATCGGGTTCAAGGCAGAGAAAATCAATGCATACCAGATCCATTGGGCCTTGACTCTGTAGGTGGCCCATTGGGGCAGCTTGATGGGGTAAAGTCTTTCTCTGAATGCATCTTGCACAGGAATGGCAATACTCCTCCACTTCGGCCCTCATGCAGGGCCAATAAAACCGGTCTCTGACAAGTTGGAAGGTTCTCTCTGCTCCCAAGTGACCATGCTGGTCATGTAAGGCAATCAGCACAGTCTCTCGATGCTTTTCAGGGAGAAACAACTGCCACTTGTCTTCTGGGCCATCAGAGGGGCCCCTTCGGTAGACTACCCCCTGATGCACCTGTAACTTGTCCAACTCTCTCCTCAGTAGGCGAGCTTCTTTAGAAGGGTGAAGGCGAAGTCCCTCTGGACTCTTGTCTTCCAGGGCTTCCAGGACCAATCTCCCCATGGGATCTTCCAATTGGTCACACCTTAGCTCCTTCTTGGACAGCTTCGGGCAGACACTCTTCTGCCAGTTGAGTTACCCCACAGTAACACTTTGGGACTCCCACTGTGGTAACTCCTATTTCTTCAGCTCTGGATCCTCCTCTGGCTTGGAGTTCAGCCCCCTGACAAAGGGCTCGCACTCCATCTGGTGCCACTTGGGTCCAGTCTTCCCAGTCATCGACCATGACATGGGATCTTCGGGACAGGGCATCTGCATCCCTATTTCCAGCCCCTGGTCTGTACTTGAGACTGAAATTGAATCCAGACAACGCCGCCAACCATCTGTGTCCAGTTGCATCCAGCTTGGCGGTGGTGAATAGATAGGTCAAGGGGTTGTTATCTGTCTTTACAGTAAACTCGGCCCCATACAGATAGTCTCTCAGTTTGTCAACAACTGCCCACTTGAGGGCTAAGAACTCCAACCTGTGGGCGGGACAGCCCTTCTCGGAGGGGGCCAGGCTCCGGCTCACATAGGCCACCGGTCGTAGCTGGTCTTCATACTCCTGGTAGAGTACTCCACCTAGGCCCTCATGGCTGGCATCAACATGTAGCTCATAGGGTCTAGTGGGATCAGCGTAGGCCAAAACTGGGGCTGTGGTGAGACTTCTCTTCAAGGTTCTGAAAGCCTCTTCACACCTTGAATTCCACTGGTCTTGGACCGACTCACTGGACCTCCTAGGCCCCATTCCATCCTCCTCTCCTTCTGTCTTCAGCAGCTCGCCGAGGGGTTCGGCAACGCGGGCAAATCCATCCACAAACCTGCGGCAGCAGGAGCAGAACCCCAAGAAAGACCGAAGCCCCGCAACTGCCGTGGGCCTTGGCCACGAAGTAACTGCCTCCAACTTCTCAGGGTCTGTAGCCACTCCTTTTTCAGACACTATGTGTCCCAGATAGTTCACAGAAGACTGATAGAACCGACACTTCTCTGGAGAAAGTTTAAGTCCCTCTTCACTGAGCCTCTTCAGTACTTTCTCCAACCTGGCTTCATGTTCTTCCAAAGTCTTTCCAAAGACAATGACATCGTCCAGATACACAAGGACTTCTATGAGGTTCATGTCTCCAACAGTCCTTTCCATTAGGCGTTGAAACGTAGCAGGAGCTCCAGATAGGCCCTGGGGCATCCTGTTGAACTCAAAGAATCCCACTGGGGTTATGAAGGCAGTCTTTTCTCTGTCTTCTGGATGCATGGGGATTTGGTAATACCCACTCTTGAGGTCCATCACACTGAACCACTTAGCTCCAGATAAACTCTGCAAGGCATCCTCTATCCTTGGCGTGGTGTACTGGTCAGGAATGGTCCTCCTGTTGAGAGTTCTGTAGTCAATGCAGAGCCTCAATGACCCATTCTTCTTCCTGACTACCACAATTGGGGAGGCATAGGGGCTTCTGGACTCCCTAATCACTCCCGTCTTCTTCAATTCCGCAAGCTGCTCCCTCAGAATCTCCAGATCTGCTAGCGGGACTCGCCTCACTCTTTCTCTGAATGGCTTGTCCTCTTGCATGCGGATTCGATGGGTGGCACTCCTCGCACACCCCACATCAAACTCATCTTTAGAGAAAATCTTCTCCCATCTGGTCAGCTGGGCCTTGGCTCTCTCTTTCCAAGCTCCAGGTAGGTTAGGGTTTTCCATGGAGAGTTTCTTCCAAACATCTTCTCCTTCACCCGTCCCCTTCACTTCTGACCAGCCAACTGGGACAGCAGGACTCACCTGTCCCAGAAGCATCCTGGCAGGGATCTCCACGGGCTGCTCCGTGGGGTTCCTCACACTGACAGGGACTCTTCCTCTTGCTTTCTTCAGGTCCTTCAATGAGATTACTTCTGGTATCACTTCCAGACCTGAGTGACCCTCCATTGGGTCGGGTTCCAACATTACAAAGGGGCCAGGCTGCTCCCAAGTAAGTTTCACCGTGGCTCTCATGCAGGTCACCTCTCCAGGCTGTAACACTGCTCCTTCTTTTCCAAGCCTCCATACCCGTCCTATCCCCTCACTTGGGGTCTTCTGCTCTAGGACCAACCGCTGATAGGCTGCCTTCAGCATGGGATGGATCTTGGGAGGTGAAAGATTCTCTTTCTTCACCAGGGGGGTCAGAAGCCTTCTGACTAGGTCCGTGTTCGTCCCTATGATCAGGGACGTCTTGCTGGTTCCTGGTGGGCGGGGACACACCACTGCTAAGGTGTCGAACACTTCAGACTTCCCAGCTACGGATGGGTCAAACGTCAATCTGATGGGTAAGTATCCATCATAGGGGAAACTCTGAGTTCCCAATCCCCTTATCTCCAGCTCTTCTATCTTCTGTATGGGCAGATGACTCAGGTATCTGTCGTAGAAGTCCCTGTACAACAGGGTCACTTGTGCTCCAGTGTCTAGAAGGGCCTTCGTGTACACTCCTTCCACCTGGATGGGTACAGTAGGGGATGGACCAACTAGCTCTTTTGGGTAAGGCTGAGTTGATGCTGTCCTCTTCTTTGGACTCTTTGCTTTACCAGCACTTGATTTGCACTTGCTCCTTTCTTGAGCCTGGTATGCATTGATTTTCTCCCTCTTAGTGGGAGTGTGAACCCGTTGAGGGATATTGTTATCTCTCACTTTGAAGAGTTCACGCTTGGGGGTGCTGTGTCTCTCCGGAGGGGTCTTGCCCCCTTTCTCTGGAGTGCACCTTGGTTGAGGATCCCTGGGCCCCTTCTGAGGGGTTTGGTCTCCTCGCTTTCTCTTCCTGTTGTGCTTCTTGGAGCTCACTGAAGGTGATGGGCACCCGGTTGACTCCTTCACCGGGGCCCTTTGGCGTTTCCCGCCGGCTGGCGGCTTTCTGCCTTCTTCTTCTTGGGACTGGAACATACAGCTGCAATATGACCAATTCCTCCACAATTAAAGCAAATCATCTCACCGTAGTCAGGTGGGGATGCTGGTGCTGGGACAGCTGGAAACAATTCCCTCCTGCTTGTTTCCTTCTTGGGACTGGGCGTCTCTTTCGCCACTAGAGATGTCAGTATCTCCATCATCTGGGACATCTGCAACTTCAGGGCATCTACCTCTGTGTCTCTTTCAGGGGTTAAGGCCGTCCTGACCGTGGCCACTGGAAACTTTGTAGACCCCATCACCTGCTTCTCCCTTTTCTCTTCCAACATGGCCTCTTCTTCTCTGACCATTCGGATGAGGTCAGGGTAGTCCAGGCTCTTCCCATCCTGCCGGGTGCGTAGAATTAGTGCGACAGGGTCCAAGGGTTGGGCTCCCCTCATCACCTGCTGGGCACGGGCTTCATCTACCTTCCCTGGATCTATCCCCTTCTTCAGGATAATCCTATGCAGGATCTTGTCTATGCGTCCCATGTACTCTGACAGCTTCTCCCCTGTCTTCTGGTAACAGTGTTCCAGTTGATAGGTAAGTTCTGTGACTTTTTTCTGTCCCACCAAACACACCTTCCAGGATGTCTATGTAGTCCTGGGCAGTGCAATCCTTTTTGCTGGTCTTCAGATTGCGTATGGCCTCTAAGGCAGGTCCTTTCAGGCTTTCCACAATCCTTTGCTTCTTTCTGCCTTCTGAGACCTCCCATTCTTCTAGGGCCTGCGTGGCACCATCTAACCACTCTTCAAATCCCTCTTCTCCCGAGGGTACAGGTGTCCTCCCTGAAAACATCCGGAGTTTCCTGTATCCCGACATTGGGTAATCCCCGGGGTCTCTTCTGCACTGGGTCACAATCTCCCCTAGGACAGCACACAGTTCTGCACTAAGAGTAGTGTGTGTGGGTGCGGGACTTTCCGCGCCCTTCTGCTCCTCCTTCTTTGGGGATAGAATGGCTTTCATAGGAGAACAGTCTCCCTTGCGCGGCAGCGCATGCAGCAATTGGTAGTGCTGACCATTCGGTGCCTGTATACTCTGGCTCCTGAACTGCTCTGGAGTCTCTTCCTTCCATTCTATTAAGGCGTATGTGTACCCAGCATCATTTCTCATGTCCATTATCCATGACTTCTGGCATGGGGATAATGACATTATGAGCTGCTTCACTGCCTCTCTCTGCCACATCCCTGGCAGTTCAATGACTGCTGCTGCGGCTGGGTCAGCGGCCCATGTTGCGGACCACCGTCCCACTTCTATTGGGTCCATGCCGGTACCTTCTGGCGGCTTTTCCCGCTGACTCAGGATCCCGGATTACGAGCCCCCACGTGTAGCGCTACCCCCAGTTAAGAGAGCCGCTGGTTTGTTTTGGGTCCCTGAGTACAGCTCCACCAACCCCCGGCAATTTGGCTCTACCCGCTCTGGCACAGTTAGTAAAGGGGTACGTCCCTATGCACATAAAACTTAGCTTATACTCTAAGTGTAATTGGTATGAACTCACAAGCAGACTGCTGAAATAAGAATAACTGGCTTTACTTTTGTGAGTAAGGAAAAAGAATAGCAACATGCATTTAAACATATATCTTACAATACTTTAGCAGGTCCCTGCAATATGCACTTTAACATGTACACAGGTATATCAATCTAACAATGGGGAAACGGAGCGCCAAGTGTGGCGACCGTCTGCTATACACCCCTGAGGTGCAATAAATCTATCTGCGCCTACCTAATGGACCAGGCCTGATCCCTAGCAATAGAGCTCAGTCCTTGTACTAGTACAGTGTTCTTCACCGGCAATAAATCTGTAGAGGTGGTGCACATGTAGCTTTAAATGGTGTCATTTGTAATCCACAAAAAGTAACATTGCTGCTCTGAGGTAAATTGCGCCTAGGCAGTTCAGTAGGCATGAAACGTGTGTGACAATGCAGGATGAGCCTTCCGGCTCTCTCACCAATCCTTGGGGTACCGTCCTCAGCTCCGGTCCCTCTAATGGCGGCTCTGGTCTCTTCAATGGCGGCGTCCGGTCTCCTCAGTCACAGCCCCGCGCTCCGGTCATCAGCTCCGTCCGACCGACTGTAGGGGGAAGTCTCCGCTCCGCTGCTGTGGACTCTGAGGGGTAAGAGTCTCACTCCATCGGCTGCAAGGCCCAGGCTTCAGGCCTTCAGCTCCGGTCCGCACAGGTGTCTCTGCTGGCTGCAGTCTCCGCGTCACACGCTCTGTCAGCAGAGGCAGGCCAGTCCTGTCAGGCCTCTGAAGAGGAAGTGTCCCAAGAGGAAGAGGCGGTCTCCGCTCTTCCCTTTTATAATCTGAAAAGGGTGCCCCAGCAGCCTCCCGGGCGGAAGTCAGCAGCCTGATGAAAGGGGGGGCTCTGATGAAAGGGGGGAACTCTGATGAAAAGGGGGAGATGTAGTCTCTAACATAAAAAGGGGTAGAACCCCGCTACAAGGGTGCTCTGTAGACTCTGATGAAAGGGGAGCTCTGTAGACTCTGATGAAAGGGGAGCTCTGTAGACTCTGATGAAAGGAGGGACTCTGATAGCTCTGTAGACTCTGATGAAAGGGGAGCTCTGATGAAAGGGGAGCTCTGTAGACTCTGATGAAAGGGGAGCTCTGTAGACTCTGATGAAAGAGGTGCTCTGTAGACTCTGATGTAAGGGGGGGCCCCGCGGACCCTGATGTAAGGGGGGGCCCGCGGACCCTGATGTAAGGGGGGGCCCCGCGGACCCTGATGTAAGGGGGGGCCCCGCGGACCCTGATGTAAGGGGGGGCCCCGCGGACCCTGATGTAAGGGGGGCCCTGCGGATCTGGATTCAGATGTAAAGCTAATGTAAATGTAATGATTAGAAAAATATATGTTTAGTGTAACTACGAAAATAAAACCTCCTTGTACCACTAAAGTGTTCGAGTTTTTCTTGAAGAAAAGGTGGCGGCCCTACCCGGGACGGCAGGGAGCGGGCCCACTGTGACTGTGAGACCGTAATAAAAGACCCCTGTGATAGGAGTGAAGGGCCCCAGGATCTATGGGAGGGGCCCTGGGCTTGGAGGAGGGAGGTCAGGGGGGCCCTTCATGGATTCTTGCACCGAGGGGGGGGGGAGGGGAACGTTTGTAGTTTCTCCAATCACAGAACACTGTAGCTAATGAGGGCAATAAACCAAAACAGGTGAAAATGAGAAAAGCTGAACCAACATTCTGATCAGATCAGATCCCAGGACTGCGGGGGTGAGACCTACAGGCAGCAATAGAAACAGAAGGGATTAGACCCTCCTCCAGGTTTTCATGGCTCTCTTTTGCATTTTGCAGATCTCCTTTGACTTCCTGTCTTAGTGACTCCCTGTCACTTCCTAACATGCCGGTTGTCACCAGAACAGGAAGTGAGGGGGGGGGGGTCTCTGCAATGGGACCCAGACTGCAATGTAATAATTGCATGCGGTCATACGCCGCCGCGGTTTGGATTGAACCTATAATTACCCACAGTGCCGCTCTCTTGGGTCAGCTTGTCCCGCAGCCTCTGGTTATGGAGGTGGAGATCCGCCAGCTGCTCTCCCAGCTTTGCCGAATGTCTGAAGAGAGTAAAAAATAAATAAAATAAAATATCTTAAAAAAGATGACCTCCAAGCAAATATAAAATAGCAAAAGAGAAAAACTCCCCCAAGCTCTACCGCTATATAGTATAGATGGTGTGTAGAGTAGTCGGTGTTCTGGCTAATTAAGCTCACAAAAGATCCATAGAAAAGATTTATTTAAAGCATTACAGCAATAACATCATCCAAAAATACTGACGCGTTTCGGCCTTAGGCCTTCATCAAAAGCATGCTTTTGATGAAGGCCGAAACGCGTCAGTTATTTTTGGATGATGTTATTGCTGTAATGCTTAAATAAATCTTTTTATAGTTAGGCCTGTTGCCGAGTTGCCGGCCTGTACTTTCTAAGCAGATGTAAAAGACACAAATTAATGCCGCTCTGCAATAAATGATCCATATTACATCATTAACCGCTTAAGGACCGCCTCCTGCACATTTACGTTGGCAGAATGGCACATCAACGTACAGGTACGTTGTCCTTTAAGAGCCCAGCCCGCCGGTGCGCTCACGACCCGATCCTGAGCTCCATGACCGTGGCCACGGGACCCGCGGACCTGATTGCCACTGGTGTCCCGCGATCGGGTCACAGAGCTGAAGAACGGGGAGAGGTCTGTGTAAACAAACCTCTCCCCGTGCTTCCTAGCGCAACTGACACTGATCGCCTGTTCCCTGTCATCGGGAAAGATGAACAGTGACGTCACATGCCAAGCCACGCCCCCTACAGTAAAAAAAAAAACACACACGTCACACTTAACCCTCCCCGCCCCCTAGTGGTGAACCCATTCACTGCCAGTTTCATTTACACAGGAATGCATTTAAATAGCACTGATCATTGTATAAATGACAATGGTCCCAAAAATGTGTCAAAAATGTCCGATGTGTCCGCCATAATGTCGCAGTCACAATAAAAATCGCTGATCGCCGCCATTACTAGTGAAAAAAAATATTAATAAAATGCTATAAAACTATCCCCTATTTTGTAGAACTATAACTTTTGCGCAAACAAATCAATAAATCGCTAATTGTGATATTTTTTACCAAAAATATGTAGAAGAATACGTATCGGCCTAAACTGAGGAAAAAAATGTTTTTTTATATATATTTTTGGGGATATTTATTATAGCAAAAAGTAATTTTGCTATAATAATTTCGCTCTATTTTTGTTTATAGCGCAAAAAATAAAAACCTGCAGAAGTGATCAAATACCACCAAAAGAAAGCTCTATTTGTGGGAAAAAAGGACGCCAATTTTGTTTGGGAGCCACATCGCACGACCGCGCAATTGTCAGTTAAAGCGACGCAGTGCCGAATCGCAAAAAGGGGCCTGGTCCTTTGGCTGCAAATTGGTCTGGGGCTGAAGTGGTTAATTTTTTATTTTTTTTTTATTAAAAATTTGAATTTGGTCAGGTATCAGTCCCTGAAGTAGAGATGAGCTAATCACTGTCCAATCATAGGATGGGGGGCGGGCTCAGGAGGACCTGAGCGCAACAGAAGTGGGTTGAACGTTGTTGGCCAACCAACCGAGGACATCTTGTGGCACAAAAAGTGAACTGCGAGAGAATTCTCTATTCACGCAAAAATGAGTTTGCTTCTTTTATCTTTATGGGCTGTTCATTATTATCTTGTTATAGTTACAATGTATTCATTATTATCTTGTTATAGTTACAATGTATTCATTCAAATACTTTTACTGTTAGTTACAGGGAGTAATAATATTCTGTATATCATAATGAATACAATATAACACTATATTACTAATAGCTTTTGCAACAACTTCTTGTAGCAAATTTTCCTTAAGAAAAAAAAAAACCCAGATCTGCCTTTGCGATTGGCCGACCATCTACCTGTTGAGACTTCTGAAGTCCATATGTTCCATCGCTAGCAGAGCGCCCCCTGATGGCTGCTCTATAACCTTCATGGGTTTGGGGACCCGGACGGTTCCGGTCTGCAGGATAGCTTGCAGGCTCGCCATCTCTCCTTCGAACATCCTCCTCGCCTAAAAAAAGATATAGGTAAGAGGTCTATCCAACCAATATAATGCACACAATAGTCGATGGCAGATCTAAAGAAGATTGTACAATCAGATCTGAGCCGAACCCTTTCACTGCCAGAGCCGCTTTTGCACACAGAATCACTTGGGCCCCTTTCACACTGGGGCGTTTTTCAGGAGCTGCAGCGCTAAAAATAGCGCCTGTGTAGCTCCTGACAAAAGCCGGTCCTTTCACTCCAGTGTGAAAGCCGGCGATTTGCAGGGGGTTTTAACCCTTTTTCAGTTGCTTGCTGGGGGGTATTTTGTTGTGAGGGGTCAGTTGTTACTGGGGGATTCTTTTGTAGCTTCCGGGGTCTATGGTTGCTGGGGGGTTTCTATTGTTGTTGGGGGTTTCTATTGTTGGGGGTTTCTATTGTTGTTGGGGGTTTCTATTGCTGCTGGGGGGATCTATTGCTGCTGGGGGGGTCTATTGTTGTTAGTGATTTATTGTTACTGGGGAATCTATGTTGTTGGGGAGAAACTATTGTTGTGGGGGTAAACAACCACCCCCTCTGCGGCACCACAAAACCCCCCAATTAAATTCCCCCCCCCCCCCCCCGCTCTCTGCCGGTCAGTCCATCTAGGTGTCGGCCATCGGCGGGGATTGGGCATCGGCCGGCATCCGGAGGAGCGGCGGGGATCAGGGCACCACGCAGGGGTAGGGATCGGGGCACCCAAGCAGCAGGCAGGGATCGGGGCACCCCGAGCAGCGGCAGGGGAATCACCAAGCAGCAGGCAGGGATCGGGGCACCCCGAGCAGCAGGCAGGGGAATCACCAAGCAGCAGGCAGGGATCGGGGCACCCCGAGCAGCAGGCAGGGATCGGGGCACCCGAGCAGCGGCAGGGGAATCACCAAGCAGCAGGCAGGGATCGGGGCACCCCGAGCAGCAGGCAGGGATCGGGGCACCCCGAGCAGCAGGCAGGGAACGGGGCACCCCGAGCAGCAGGCAGGGAACGGGGCACCCCGAGCAGCAGGCAGGGAACGGGGCACCCCGAGCAGCAGGCAGGGAACGGGGCACCCCGAGCAGCAGGCAGGGAACGGGGCACCCCGAGCAGCAGGCAGGGATCGGGGCACCCCGAGCAGCAGGCAGGGATCGGGGCACCCGAGCAGCAGGCAGGGGAATCACCAAACAGCGGCAGGGAACGGGCATCCGAGGAGCGGCGGTGGAATCACCAAGCAGTGGCAGGTTTGGGGGACTCGATGTCCGTAAGCGACCCGCGATCGTCTAGTACAGAGGCAGAACGGGGATCTGCCACTGTAAACAAGCGGATCCCTGTCCTGACAGGAGACATGACAAAGATCTACTGTTCCCAGTGATCAGGAACAGCGATCTCTGTCATGTCCCTGGCAGCCCATCCCCCCTACGGTTAGAGCACACCTCCCTAAGGAACACAATTGACCACTTGATCGCCCCCTAGTGTTAACCCCTTCCCTGCCAGTGTCTTTTTTACATTGATCAGTGCATTTTTATAGCACCGATCACCGTAATAATGTCACTAGTCCCCCAAAAAATGTCCAATTTGTCCGCCGCAATGTCGCAGTCCCGCTAAAAATCGCAGATCGCCGCCATTACTAGTAAAAACAATAAAAAATAAATAAATAAAAGTCCATAAATCTATCCCATAGTTTGTAGACACTATAACTTTTGCGCAAACCAATCAATATACGGTTATTGCAATTTTATTTACCAAAAATATGTAGAAGAATACATATTATATAGATATATATTGACCTAAACTGATGAATAAATTATTTTTTTTTTTTTTTAGTTTTTTTTTTTTTGGATATGTATTATAGCAAAGAGTAAAAAAAAAAATTGTCCCTCTTTGTTTGTTTGTTTTTTAGCGCAAAAAATAAAAACCGCAAAGTAAATGCCACCAAAAGAAATCTCCATTTGTGGGGGGAAACAAAAAAAAGGCGTACATTTTCTTTGGGTCCAACGTCGCACGACCACGCAATTGTAAGTTAAAGCGACGCAGTGTCGTAACACAAAAAAATGGCCTGGTCATTAAGGGGGTAAATCCTTCTGGTGTTTGAAACGGTTAAGTATAAAAAATAACGAAACATTACAGGAATCCATATTGACATTAGAAGAGGTAAACAATGATTTAATAGAACCCTGTCAATATTGTATTCAATGGCCCCCCTCCCCTCCCCCCGGTGACCCCCCCGGAGACCCTCCCGGGGACAACAAAAATAATCTGCATGCGCAGACGTGGGATTATCACATAGAATAAAACTGATGACATCAATAATTAGTGACGACGGTTGGCACTCCTAAGAACAATCGTTAATAAGAGAAGGAGGCACCTCAGCCTTGTGGTTGGTCTTGACATAGAGGCGGCCCAGGTTAGTGTCATAGCTCTGGCCCTGACTGATGCAGCCTCCTCCCGAGTGACCAGACAGCTTCACCTGGGAGCAGCTCAACTCCTTCTTCAGCAGAGCCTCCATCTTGGCTAAGGGCAGTGACGTTCAGGGAAGGGCGGAAGTGATGTCACCAAGAGGGCGGAAGTGATGTCACCAAGAGGCCAGAAGGGCGGAAGTGATGTCACCAATAGGTTAGAAGGGCGGAAGTGATTACACCAAGAGGGCAGAAGGGGGAAGTGATGTCACCAAGAGGGCGGAAGTGATGTCACCAAGAGGGCGGAAGTGATGTCACCAAGAGGGCGGAAGTGATGTCACCAAGAGGGCGGAAGTAATGTCACCAAGAGGGCGGAAGTGATGTCACCAAGAGGGCGGAAGTAATGTCACCAAGAGGGCGGAAGTGATTACACCAAGAGGGCAGAAGGGGGAAGTGATGTCACCAAGAGGGCGGAAGTGATGCTTCATTGGCTTGGTCACTCAAGACTCCATCTTAACTGAGGGCAGTCCAGGAAGTCAGCAGAGACGTAAGGCTTGGTGTACACTAAGTGCTAGAGGTGATTGCAGCCGTATCGGCGCACTTGCAACAAGAACAATTGAGTCTTGTCTGTGATACTTTTTTTTTATTTGAACAACGTTTTAGCAGAATGTTAATAAGACAAACAAACGCACAGATGTGAACTACATCCACGGGAAACCGCGTTACATGGACTGTACTGTGTTTCTGCCAAACTGAAAATGCACAAAAAAATGCATAAGTGTGAACCAGGCCTCAGTCGCTGATCGGCCGCCATTACTAGTAAAGAAAAATAGAGAGAAATATCCCATAGGTAAGGTAAAGAGGTAGTGCTGCGCTGTATAATAAAGCTGTAGAGACTAAGGTATATTAAATAGGTATGCACACAAGTAAGTGCTGATTATGCAGAAGATAGTGGATGATGTGAATTTTTTGCTTAAATCACATAAAATCGCATAAACGTGACATAGCTTAAAATTGCATAAAATTGCATGAAATCGCATAAAACATCATATTCAAAGGATAAATCCGTGAAAGGTGTGAATTTTTGTGCATAAATCACATAAAATCGCATAAACGTGACATAGCTTAAAATTGCATAAAATCGCATGAAATCGCATAAAACATCATATTCAAAGGATAAATCCGTGAGAGGTGTGCAGAGGTGTATCAAGTGAGAATGATGTGGGTTAATCACATAAAATCATATAAAAATTACATCTCTTAAAATTGCATAGAAACGCATAAAAATCGCATAAAGTTGTATCAAGCGTCACATTAAAATAAGGTGAATCTGTGATGGGCGTGCATAGAGTGCTGCGGTCAAGTACAAGTGGTTAAAAAATATGACACATAAAATAGTCGCAATAAAAATTGCATCGGTGCATAAAACCAACTAGGTGGATAAGGATGTGTAAAAGGTAAGCATAGCCAAAAAAAATTGAATACAATCAATAAATAAGTAATGCAAAAGTGCAAGAACAGTCCGTGGGGGTGAGCCCTTTCCTAGTGTGGGCAAAGTGTGGTTTGCTATGGCGCTGGTGACAAATCCTGGTGGGGTATAACGGTATCGGTGCTGGTGGTTATTGTGACCAGTAGCTGCAGGTGGTTCCTGATCTTCCGTGGAATATAGAAATGGATGTACCCTTACCTTACCGCTGTAAGGTAACAGCGTGTATATGTGTTAGCTGGTTCTCAATGGGGCTTCTGTGTCCTATGTCGGGCGGCTCCCTTTAAATCCAGGTGTTTGGGCGTCTCTTTTACTGGGGTGTACGCTCTAGTTCAGGTGTATGTGTCTCGCAAAAATGGATAAGGAGAGGAAGGGTCTCGATAGTGTAGTACGTTTTTAAAAGGTTTTATTCAATACAAGTAAAATACAGTAAACTCACATTTATGTTGCTCAAAATTGCATGGGATAAACGAGCATCGAGCTCGTACCTCGCTTCCGGTATCTAGTGTCCCTTTACGCGTATTCGTCACTGTCACATGACTTCTTCAGAGGTGGTTACTAGATGCCAGAAGTGTCCTTTTATTTGCTGTTAATTGGTATTGCCGGTGGCCATTTTGTTGTGGTCATTTCCACAGGAAGTGTCTCGGCGGCCATTTTATTTATTTATTTATTTATTTATTTATTTATTTTTTTTTTTATTTTTTTTTTATTTTTTTTTTGTGTCTGGTCGCCAGAGACGGCCCGGCGGCCATTTTAATGAAAGTCTGTAATGTAAACATCCGTTTTACGGCCAAGAGTATTCTCTGGTCACCGGAAGTGGTTCGGTTGTTTTGCTAGGGAGAAGTATATTCATACAGTGGAGGCTAGCTGCAGATTAACGGCATACATAATATACCATAGTTAAATCTGGCTATATAGCCTTATTTTAATAAAAGGATAAACGAGGACATAAGAATATATATGTATATAAAAAAAAAATATATATATATATAAAAATGAGCATAATGGGGTATAAAAACAATAGATATAATACGACATCTTGAGGTAATGAAATAAATAAAAAAATATATAAAGGAGATATAATTCTCTCTATATAGTAAAATTGTGGCATTTTATTGAGTAAAAATATTGAGTAAAAATAAGGCTATATAGCCAGATTTAACTATGGTATATTATGTATGCCGTTAATCTGCAGCTAGCCTCCACTGTATGAATATACTTCTCCCTAGCAAAACAACCGAACCACTTCCGGTGACCAGAGAATACTCTTGGCCGTAGAACGGATGTTTACATTACAGACTTTCATTAAAATGGCCGCCGGGCCGTCTCTGGCGACCAGACACAAAAAAAAAAAAAAAAAATAAAAAAAAATAAATAAATAAAAAAAAAATAAAAAAAAAATAAAAAAAAAATAAATAAATAAATAAATAAATAAATAAAATGGCCGCCGAGACACTTCCTGTGGAAATGACCACAACAAAATGGCCACCGGCAATACCAATTAACAGCAAATAAAAGGACACTTCTGGCATCTAGTAACCACCTCTGAAGAAGTCATGTGACAGTGACGAATACGCGTAAAGGGACACTAGATACCGGAAGCGAGGTACGAGCTCGATGCTCGTTTATCCCATGCAATTTTGAGCAACATAAATGTGAGTTTACTGTATTTTACTTGTATTGAATAAAACCTTTTAAAAACATACTACACTATCGAGACCCTTCCTCTCCTTATCCATTTTTGCGAGACACATACACCTGAACTAGAGCGTACACCCAGTAAAAGAGACGCCCAAACACCTGGATTTAAAGGGAGCCGCCCGCCATAGGACACAGAAGCCCCATTGAGAACCAGCTAACACATATACACGCTGTTACCTTACAGCGGTAAGGTAAGGGTACATCCATTACTATATTCCACGGAAGATCAGGAACCACCTGCAGCTACTGGTCACAATAACCACCAGCACCGATACCTTTATACCCCACCAGGATTTGTCACCAGCGCCATAGCAAACCACACTTTGCCCACACTAGGAAAGGGCTCACCCCCACGGACTGTTCTTGCACTTTTGCATTACTTATTTATTGATTGTATTCAATTTTTTTGGCTATGCTTACCTTTTACACATCCTTATCCACCTAGTTGGTTTTATGCACCGATGCAATTTTTATTGCGACTATTTTATGTGTCATATTTTTTAACCACTTGTACTTGACCGCAGCACTCTATGCACGCCCATCACAGATTCACCTTATTTTAATGTGACGCTTGATGCAACTTTATGTGATTTTTATGCGTTTCTATGCAATTTTAAGAGATGTCATTTTTATATGATTTTATGTGATTAACCCACATCATTCTCACTTGATACACCTCTGCACACCTCTCACGGATTTATCCTTTGAATATGATGTTTTATGCGATTTCATGCGATTTTATGCAATTTTAAGCTATGTCACGTTTATGCGATTTTATGTGATTTAAGCAAAAAATTCACATCATCCACTATCTTCTGCATAATCAGCACTTACTTGTGTGCATACCTATTTAATATACCTTAGTCTCTACAGCTTTATTATACAGCGCAGCACTACCTCTTTACCTTACCTTAATTCCTTGGGATCCGATAGTTCCTATCAGTGCTTTGCCGCAGTATTCCATTAGCCCTATTTATTCACCAGGCAAGCGCAGAGATACATACTATACCAGAAATATCCCATAGTTTGTAGACGCAAAAACTTTTGCGCAAACCAATCAATATACGCTTACTGGGATTTTTTTTTTTTCCCAAAAATATGTAGCAGAATACAGATTGGCTTAAATTTATGAAGACGTTTGTTGGTTTTTTTTTTTTTTACTTTTTTTTATTGGGTGTTTTTATAGCAGAAAGTAAAAAATATTGTTTTATTGAATCATTTATTTTCAAAATTTTATTTGTTTTGTTTATAGCACAAAAATAAAAAACGCAGAGGTGATCGAATACCTCCAAAATAAAGCTCTATTTGTGGGGGGAAAAAAGGTCATACATTTTATTTGGGCACGGCGTCGGACGGCCGCGCAATTGTCAGTTAACCACTTGCCGTCATTATATTGCGGCAGGTCGGCTCTATTGCACAAATCGCCGTAGGCAGTGGAACCTCGGTTAACCAGCGCTTTGAAAGTCGAGCGACTTTTTTTTTTTTTTTTAATTCTGACTCGGTTTGCGAGTGTTGTCTCGCAAAACGAGCAGAATTCAAGCTAATGGGGTGTGCAGTAACGCATTTGGCCAGAGGTGCGGGGGGCGCCGGTGACACTCGGAACGGTTCGGAGCCATTTCGGAAATACTCGGAATCACTCGGAAATACTCCGTTCCCGAGTGTTTCCGAGGCTTTCCGAGTTCAGCCGAGCTGTCCCCAAGTATTTCCGAGGCTCTCCGGTGCCCCCCCCCACCTCTGGCCACATGCGGTATTGCATGCAATAGAAGTCAACGCTTTGATATACGAGTGCTTTGGATAACAAGCATTCTCCTGGAACGGTTTATGCTCGTAATCCAAGTTTGCACTGTATGTTGCTTCGTGCAATAGATACAGTGGGCACGTGCACGCCCTTGGTGCGCCCCCGGAGCCGATGGCAGCCACAATATCCGCCGGTCACCCGCGATCGATCCACAGAGAGCTAGAACGGGGATCTGTCAATGTAAACAAACAGATCCCCGTTCTGACAAGGGAGGAGAGAGAGATCTGCTGTTCCTAGTGATTAGGAACAGTGATCGCTCTCCTCCTCCAGTCAGTCCCCTCCCCCTACAGTTAGAATCACCTCACAGGGAACACATTTAACCCCTTGATCGCCCCCTAGTGTTACCCCTTCCCTGCCAGTGACATTTATACAGTAATCAGTGCATTTTTATAGCTCTGATCGCTGTATAAATGTCACTGGTCCCAAAAAGTGTCAAAAGTCTCCGATCTGTCCGCCGCAATGTCGCAGCCCCGCGAAAAAATTGCTGATCACCGCCATTACTAGTAAAAAAGATAAATATTATAATAATAAATGGCATAAATCTATCCCATAGTTTGCGATTTTTTTTACCAAAAATATGTAGAAGAATACTATATAAATAAAATAAAAGATTAAAGATTAATAAAAAGATTAAAAATATATATATAAATATGTAAAAAAAAACTCAAAAAAAGATTAAAAGAAAAAAAAAAAAAAATATGTAGAAGAATACTATATAAATAAAATAAAAGATTAAAGATTAATAAAAAGAAAAAAAAATTAAAAATATGTAAAAGAATACTCAATAAAAGATTTTCAAAAAAAAAAAAAATATGTAGAAGAATACTATATAAATAAAATAAAAGATTAAAAGATTAATTAAAAGATTAAAAAAAAATATGTAGAAGAATACTATATAAATAAAATAAAAGATTAAAGATTAATAAAAAGATTTTCAAAAAAAATAAAAAATATGTAAAAGAATACTCAATAAAAGATTTTCAAACAAAAAAAAAATATGTAGAAGAATACTATATAAATAAAATAAAAGATTAAAGATTAATAAAAAGTCAAAAAAAATATGTAGAAGAATACTCAATAAGACATTTTCAAAAAAAAAAATCAATAAAAGGTTTTCAAACAAAAAAAAAATATGTAGAAGAATACTCAATAAAAGATTTTCAAAAAAAAAATAAAAAAAATATGTAGAAGAATACTATATAAATAAAATAAAAGATTAAAAAAAAGAAAAATAAAAAGATAAAAAAAAAATATGTAAAAAAAAAAAATATAAAAAAAAATAAAAGATTAAAATTAATAAAAAATTTTCAAAAAAATAAAAAAAAAAAAATATGTAAAAAAAAAATAAAACTCAATAAAAATTTTCAAAAAAAAAAAAAATATGTAGAAGAATACTATATAAATAAAATAAAAAAAAAAAATTAATAAAAAGATTTAAAAAAATATGTAGAAGAAAATAATAATAAAAATTAAACATTAATAAAAATCAAAAAAAAATATAAAAATACTAAATTAAGAATTTTAAAAAAAATAAAAAAGGTTTTCAAACAAAAAAAAAATATGTAAAAAAAACTCAATAAAAAATTTTCAAACAAAAATAAAAAAATTATGTAGAAGAATTTATATAAATAAAATAAAAGATTAAAGATTAATAAAAAAAAAAAAAAAAAATATGTAGAAGAATACTATATAAATAAAATAAAAAAATAAAGATTAATAAAAAGATAAAACAAATATGTAGAAGAATACTCAATAAGACATTTTCAAAAAAAAAAATAAATAGAAGAAATAAAAAAGATAAAACAAACAAAAATAAAAAAATAAGTAAAAATTTATATAAATAAAAAAAAAAATTAAAGATTAAAAAAAAATAAAAAAAAAATATGTAGAAGAATACTATATAAATAAAATAAAAAAATAAAGATTAATAAAAAGATAAAACAAATATGTAGAAGAATACTCAATAAGACATTTTCAAAAAAAAATTAAAAATGTAGAAGAATACATATCGGCCTAAACTGATGAAGAAATTTGTTTTTTTTACATTTGTTTTTTTTTAGATATGTATTATAGCAAATAGTAAAAATTATTATTATTTTTTTTTTTTTTAAAATTGTCAGTCTTTTTTTTTGTTTATAGCGCAAAAAACAAAAAACGCAGAGAGAGGTGATCAAATACCACCAAAAGAAATCTCTATTTGTGGGGGAAAAAAAGAACATGAATTTTGTTTGGGTACAGCGACGCACAACCTCGCAATTGTCAGTTAAACGATGCAGTGCCGTATCGCAAAAAATGGCCTGGTCAGGTAGAGGGGGGTAAATCTTCCGGAGGTCAAGTGGCTAAAACAGGCAGGGAGGCGACAAATGCCACCCAACCACCCATCAAAAATGCCTCGGAGTGCCCCGCACATGTGCAGTGCGATCTCCTGTTGCGGATGAGCACAAAGGTTATTATGTATATATTGGATATATTTTTTTGATAAAGGGGAACTAACCCTTTAAACTAATTGGATTTTTAGAAAGACGTTTCATTATTCTGAAACAAATATTTCTCCAATAAAAAAAGAAATGAAACTAAAAGATGAAATAAACAAATGACAAAGATGATCCCATAATATCCCATAAATAATAATTCCCTCTCGGAAGGTTCCAGTCATCCCGGGAATGAGGAGACAGAGATTTCCAGGTATAAAGTCCGGACTTTTATTGAAAGTAACAGAAGGGGAGTAAAATCAGAAACACGAGATCCGATCTCTATATCACACATTGTTTTAGAGCAGGAAAAGATCCTGAGGACACGACAGGAAATTAGGGGAAATCTCTCCAGAGTGGGGCAATAACCCCCCCCCCAGCATGGGTTAACATTCACTCACCAGACACTTTATTAGGTACACCCACGGGGCACGGGCACCCAGGCCTCACTGAGCCAATGTTTTTCCATTACCAGTCCTCTCCGGTAAGCTGAGGGGTATGTTGTTGAAATTTTTTTTGTGTTTTTTTTTCTTGTTTCTTGCTTATTTTTTTTTTATTTTTTGTTTATTTTTGTTTATTTTTTATTTTTTGTTTATTTTTTGTTTATTTTTTGTTTATTTTGTATTTTTTGTTTATTTTTTTTTTTATTTTTGTTTATTTTTTATTTATTTTTGATTATTTTTTATTTTTTGTTTATTTTTTGTTTATTTTTGTTTGATTTTTGTTTTTTGTTTATTTTTTATTTTTTGTTTATTTTTTGTTTATTTTTTTTATTTTTTGTTTATTTTTTTTATTTTTTGTTTATTTTCTTTATTTTTTTAACATCATTTGATAATGTTACCTAGATAGTTAATTCCATTCACTTGTGTTTTTTCCACATTTAGACACACCAGGCGCAAAATATGACTGCACACTAGATGATAGTATCGTTTCTTGCTTATTTTTTGTTTATTTTTTGTTTATTTTTTGTTTTTTGTTTATTTTTTGTTTATTTTTTGTTTATTTATTTTCTTATTTATTTTTTGTTTATTTTTTGTTTATTTTTTATTTATTTTTTATTTTTTGTTTACTTTTTGTTTATTTTTTGTTTATTTTTTGTTTATTTTTTTTATTTTTTGTTTATTTTTTTTATTTTTTGTTTATTTTTTTTATTTTTTGTTTATTTTTTGTTTTTTTTTTAACATCATTTGATAATGTTACCTAGATAGTTAATTCCATTCACTTGTGCTTTTTCCACATTTAGACACACCAGGCGCAAAATATGACTGCACACTAGATGATTTATACAGTTAATATGACTGCTGTTGTTTCTTTGTTTTTTTTTATTGCAGTGTATTTAGTTTATCAACATTTGCTGTAATATATGTATTTATTTGTCATAATGTATGTATAGACCATTAGTCACCACCTCTATGCCATTTGCATCATTACGTATTTATATTAATCATATGATATATTAATGAATGTTTTCTTTGTAGAATTTATATGATGTCTTCATCGGTGCTATTCTCAAGGCCCTGACGAAGCGGTTTCACCCGCGAAACGCGTAGGCCACTCTCTGTATAAACCTGTTGGGAACCAGCACATCCCTGATTTCAAAATTTGAATCACTAAAGACTGTAATTTATTTTAAACTTTGTTGTTTAGTTTAATAAAAAGCTGTTTACTTTTGTATAAATCAGTTTTTTCGTTTTTTTCATACTCCTCCCAGACACAATCAGAGTCCCAGTCTGTTCTAAAAAAATTTAAAATATATTTGTTCCATGGCTCGGTAACACAAATTGTTAATCAGCCAATCCCAGGGCAGTAACTTAATGCATTTATTCTTCTAGATGTGGTGAAGACGACTTGCTGAATTACAAACTGAGCATCAGAATGGGGAAGAAAGGGGATCTCGGTGACTTTGAACGTGGCATGGTTGGTGGTGGCACACGGGCTGGTCTGAATATTTCTGGGATTTTCACACACAACCATCTCTCGGGATTACAGAGAATGGTGGGAAAAAGAGAAAATATCCAGTGAGTGGCAGTTGTGTGGAGGAAAATGCCTTGTTGAGGTCAGAGGAGAATGGGCAGACTGGTTCCAGATGATAGAAAGGCAACAGTAACTCAAATAACCTCTTGTTACACCTAAGGTGTGCAGAATACCATCTCTGACCACACAGCACATCCAACCTTGAAGCAGATGGGCTACATCAGCAGAAGACCACACAGCCACAGCCGGTACAAAGATCCATGTCTCCAGGGCTGCTTATAGGGGTGGACCACCGGTCCTCTTGTAGGGGGCCCAAAAAAGGGAGGGGGATTATTGAGGAACAACAATTACAGAGCTCTTCCTCCAGCAACTGAAAGCTGGTCTCTCCCCCTCTCCCTGCTACCAGCTTTTAGCTGCTGGAGAAAGAGACACACAGACACAGATATGTAATTGTCATCCCTCACTGATCCCCCCTCCCTCTGTGGATCCCCCCTCTCAGTGCAGATTCCCCCTCCCTGTGTGGATCCTCCCTCTCAGTGCAGATTCCCCCTCCCTGTGTGGATCCTCCCTCTCAGTGCGGATCCCCCTCTCAGTGCGGATCCCCCCTCTCAGTGCGGATCCCCCCTCTCAGTGCAGATCCCCCCTCTCAGTGCGGATCCCCCTCCCTGTGCGGATCCCCCTCCCTGTGCGGATCCCCCTCCCTGTGCGGATCCCCCCTCCCTGTGCGGATCCCCCCTCCCTGTGTGGATCCCCCTTCTCAGTGTGGATCCCCCCTCCCTGTGCGGATCCCCCCTCCCTGTGCGGATAGTGTTCCTGATCACTAGAGCTTTCTTTTGGTGCTATTTAATCACCTCTGAGGTTTTTATTTTTTTGCGCTATAAACAAAAAAAATTCAGAATTAAAAAAAATATATATATTTTTTTTACTTTCAGCTATAAAACATATCCAATAAAAAAAATTAAAAAATATATAATTTCTTCATCAATTTAGCCCAATCTGTATTCAGCTACATTGTATGTGAATACAGATTGGGCTAAATTGATGAACACAGGGAGGGGGGGATCCACACTGAGAAGGGGGATCCACACAGGGAGGGGGGATCCGCACAGGGAGGGGGGATCCGCACAGGGAGGGGGAATCCACACTGAGAAGGGGGATCCACACAGGGAGGGGGGATCCGCACAGGGAGGGGGGATCCGCACAGGGAGGGGGGATCCGCACAGGGAGGGGGGATCTACACTGAGAAGGGGGATCCACACTGAGAAGGGGATCCACACAGGGAGGGGGGATCCGCACAGGGAGGGGGATCCACACTGAGAAGGGGGATCCACACAGGGAGGGGGGATCTGAACAGGGAGGGGGGATCCACACAGGGAGGGGGGATCCACACAGGGAGGGGGGATCCACACAGGGAGGGGGGATCCACACTGAGAAGGGGGATCCGCACAGGGAGGGGGGATCCGCACAGGGAGGGGGGATCCGCACAGGGAGGGGGGATCCACACTGAGAAGGGGGATCCACACAGGGAGGGGGGATCCGCACAGGGAGGGGGGATCCGCACAGGGAGGGGGGATCCACACTGAGAAGGGGGATCCACACAGGGAGGGGGGATCCACACTGAGAAGGGGGATTCACACAGGGAGGGGGGATCCACCACAGGGAGGGGGGATCCACACTGAGAAGGGGGATCCACACAGGGAGGGGGGATCCGCACAGGGAGGGGGGATCCGCACAGGGAGGGGGGATCCACACTGAGAAGGGGGATCCGCACAGGGAGGGGGGATCCGCACAGGGAGGGGGGGATCCACACAGGGAGAGGGGATCCACACTGAGAAGGGGGATCCACACAGGGAGGGGGGGATCCACACTGAGAAGGGGGATCCACACAGGGAGGGGGGATCCGCACAGGGAGGGGGGATCCGAAACAAATTGCACATGTCTAGTTAGTACAATTATCAGCTTGTTATGCGGACCCAGGCCTTGCCCCCCATTACATAGAGCGCCCCATGAAGGGGCTCCTGGAAGGTGGTGGTGAAGGTGTATAAATGTCTGATAGGGTCACCCAGCTCATAAAAGGACAGCTGGCCGGCCTCGTAATCCAGACAGACCCGGAACTTCCGCCCTGAGATCTTCCGATCCAGCGGGAAGTCTCTACCCTGGTGCCTCACAGCATGATTACCGTAGAGCGTGCGCAAACACCAGGACTTGTCATTGTCTCCAAGGGCCGATTCGGCGCCTTCTCTTCGAACACTGGGATACGTCATTCCGAACCTCCAGCCCCCCGACTCACTCGTCAGGACTTCCCAGTAATGTCTGCCGGAGCCGAGACTTTGCTTGGTTACAACTTGGCACTTGTGAAATCTCATGGGCGTCTCCGGGCGATCTTCCTCTTGCTTGGTTAAGATGGCGCCTTTCAAGTCGGCTGAGATTTTGACATTATTGGCCGCCGTGGCCTCGTCCAGGAGAAGACCCAAGGCTTCCTGAGAGTGCAGTCTTCCTTTTATAACCGTAACAATGTCAGATAGGCCTAGGAGTAACATCTCGGAGATCCTACCCTCGTCCAGATGACCTCCATCATGGATCTGTTTATCGCGTCCCTCTCTGTCCTCCAGGTCTTCTTCCTCACCATCGTCAGTGAGTTGCTCCTCTAAGATCGAATCTTTCTTGGTACATAGCTCCTCAATATATTTCATGTTTCTACACAGCTGGTCCTTCTCTGCTTCCATCTGCTGGATCTGACCAGAGACCAACATCATAAACTTCTCTTCGTGTCCAGAGATCTCACTCAGGACTCTCGTTTCGAGATCTCCCAGCTGCCTCGAGACGTCTTTGAATAAGGCAGAGACCCTCTTCATTTCACCGGCTGCGTTTCCTTGGACCTCCCTCTTGCGTTCCTGGAGTTCCTCGAGTCTTTTCTCCATCTCTGCTTTCCTTGAGTTCAGCTTCTCCAGGATATTCCTTAGCGTCGTCTTCTTTTTCTCCGATGCTTCGCCTATCCCTTCCACCCGGTGTCCTCGGTGTTGCCCAGTAAGGCAGGCGGCACAGATACAGACCGAGTCATCGGTACAATAATATTTGAAGATCTTTTTGTGGACGGGGCAGTTTTTGGCCTTCAGGCTTACGGAAGGCTCTGCTAAAGTATGTTGTGGTGCCTTGCTGTGGATAGTAAGGTGGGTATCGCACAGCAAAGCCTCGCAGTGCAGGCAAGATTTAACAGCAGGTACGTGAGAGTCAGCGCAGAACGTGCAGAACGCGCAGAGCATCCCAGAGTGGTCTTCAGCTGGCGGAGCGGACAAGAAACGTTCTGCTATGTTACGGAGAGTTATGTTTCTGTACAGAGCAGAGCGATCCGGGAACTCTTCCCTGCAGTCCGGGCAAGTGTAAACCCCGGAGCTCTCCTGAGTGTCCAGCACCAGATCTATGCAGACCTGGCAGAAGTTGTGTCCACATCTCAGCGTTACGGGATCTGTATAAACCTCGAGACAGACGGAGCAGTACAGCTCTTCTCTCAGCTCTGCAGACGCCATTCTTTGCTGGAATTCAGTGAGAACGAAAGTGAAAGTTTGTTCTCCTCCCCCCAAAAAAACGCAGAATCATCCTGAACTACGGAGCTCCTCTAAGTTACCGTATATACTCGAGTATAAGCCGAGTTTTTCAGCACATTCTTTTTGTGCTGAAAGTGCTTATACTGGAGTCAAGCAATTTTCTGCAGCAGAGTGACATTTTCCGACCAGAATTTTCGGGCCCCCGTATCTCAGGGCCACTTGGTGCTAGGAACCCAAATTTAGATATGTTGTAGTGTTGGTTCTACTGGGTTTGCACACCAAATTTGGAGTTCCTAGCATCAAGTGGCCCCGAGATACCGGGCACCAAAATTCTGGTTGGAAAATGTAATTCTCTGCTGCAGAAAAGTGCTTGACTCCAGTTTAAGCCGAGGGGGGCACTTTCAGCACAAAAAAATGTGCTGAAAAACTCGGCTTATACTCGAGTATATACGGTATCCTAACAAGTGTATATTGATTGGTTTGTGGGATATATACTGGAATTTTTATAATTTTTTTATATATATACTAGTAATGGCGGTCGATCAGTGGGGCTGCAATATTGCAACACTGTACACAAACAAAATTTATATACATTTTTTCACACACAATAGAGATTTCTTTTGGTGGTATTTGATCACCTCTGTTTTTTTTTATTATTATTATTATTATATAAGGCTGACAATTTTGAAAAGAAAAAAAAAAACAATATTTTTTACTTTCTGCTATAAAACATATTCCATAACATTTAAAAAAAAAGTAAAATATGTTAATAAATATTTTACCGAAATGTATTCTTCTACACACAAAAAAAAAAAAATCCTATTAAGTGTACAGGGGGTCCCTGAGTTACGAACTCATTAGGGACTGTCCTCCTGTTCTTAAAGTGGGGTTGCGACCAAAAAAAAAAATGTGGCTTAAAAAACATTAAAAAAAAAAAATAAAAAAAATAATTGGAAAAATTTTTTTTTTTTACTCACCTCTAAATGCCTGTTGCTAGGGGGTCCCTCGTAGTCCGCCACCTTCATTGCCCGGGCTAAACGTCACTTCCCCTCGGCGCCGCACAGTCACCTGGGACCTGTCACATGTCCCAGATGAGTGAGCGTCGAATCACGGCGCACCGCGCCGCTCACGCGTTCCCACATTAAGAATGCCGGCGCCGCGAGCGGAGCGGGGAACGAGGGGGGGTCTCGTTCCCCCGCATCGCTGGACCCTGGGACAGGTAAGTGTCCGATTATTAAAAGTCAGCAGCTGCAGTATTTGTAGCTGCTGACTTTAAATTTTTTTTTTTTTTGTGGGCACTTCACTTTAACTCGGAAATGTTCGTAAGTCGGCCGCGCATGCGCAGACCGACAATTACGGACATTTCCGATGTTCCGTCGAATGCCCTTCTGCGCATGCGCGGCAAATTACAGACATTTCCGATGTTTGCCGTCATTTTCCGAGGCTCCGTCTGGCCGTGCATGCGCAGAACGGCCGAAGGACGGCGGAAAATGGCGGAGGGTCCCCGCAGCGCTCGGTTCGTAAGTAGGAGATGTTCGTACGTCGGGGACCCCCTGTATATTGATTGGTTTGTGGGATATATATTGGAATTTATATACCGTATATACTCGAGTATAAGCGAGTTTTTCAGCACATTTTTTTGTGCTACAAATGCCCCCCCTCGGCTTATACTCGAGTCAAGCACTTTTCTGCAGCAGAAAGTGAAATTTTCCGAACCGACTTTGGGGCCCGTATCTCAGGGGCCACTTGGTGCAAGGAACCCCAAATTTGGTGTGCAAACCCAGTGGAACCATCACTGCAACATATCCAACATATTGGAAAATGTAATTCTCTGCTGCAGAAAAGTGCTTGACATTTTCCGAACCGACTTTGGGGCCCCCGTGTCTCGGGGTCACTTAGTGCTAGGAACCCCAGCGCCGAGATACGGGGCCCCAAAGTCGGTCAACTGTGTCCATCTGCAGCAATATCATTTCGGGACCCTTTGGGTCCAAAAACCCTAAATTTTGGCTGCAGCTAGGGGGCATCTAGGAACCCTTAACTACCAAGTTTGAAGTTCAGGGGACCTATGGCTGCAAATGGGCACAGTGAGGCTGCAAATGGGCACAGTGAGGCTGCAAATGGGCATTGTTGACCCTCTTTTCCACTTACAGTAGCTGCGCATTTCTCACCCTAGGCTTATAATCGAGTCAATACGTTTTCCCATTTTTTTGTGGTAAAATTAGGTGCCACGGCTTATATTCGGGTCGGCTTATACTCGAGGATATACGGTATATATATATATTTTTTTATACTAGTAATGGTGGCGATCAGTGGGACTGCAATATTGTGGAGGACAATCTGACACTTTGTGGGGAACCAGTGACACTAATACAGTGCTCAGTGCTAAAAAATATGCACTGTCACTGTACTAATGACACTGGCTGGGAAGGGGTTAAACATCTAGGGGCGATCAAAGGGTTAACTGTGTGCCTAGCCAGTGTTTTGGTGTAAACTGTGTGCTGCTTTTACTAAGGGAAGTGATGAATTTTATTCCTTGCTTTGCAGGGACACAGTAATGGCTGATCGCTGCCATTACTACTATAAAAAATAAATAAATACTAAATATATATATATATATATATATATATATATATACACTGTATATGTTTTTGATATTGTGCTTTTTAATAAATGCTTATTAAAAAGAAATAGCTGGTGTGTAGTTTATTTAGTTTTTTGTTTATTAGGTATTTTTACACCTTATCCCAGAATTATTCGGGTAAAGCCCCCGGCGGTCCATTATGGTCGTTTTTCTAGTTGTGTTGCACCTCTGGACCCTTTACATTACACAGCCCCCACAGCTCTGGAACCCTTTACATTACACAGCCCCCATACCTCTGGAACCCTTTACATTACACAGCCCCTGCACCTCTGGACCCTTTACATTACACAGTCCCCTTACCTCTGGACCCCTTCTCATTATACAGCCCCCATACCTATGGACCCCTTCACATTATACAGCCCCCATACCTCTGGAACCCTTTACATTAGCCAGTCCCCTTCACCTCTGGACCACTTTACATTACACAGCCCCCACACCTCTGGAACCCTTTACATTACACAGCCCCTTCACCTCTGGACCACTTTACATTACACAGCCCCCATACCTCTGGAACCCTTTACATTACACAGCCCCCATACCTCTGGAACCCTTTACATTACACAGCCCCTGCGCCTCTGGACCCTTTACATTACACAGCCCCCACACCTCTGGAACCCTTTACATTACACAGCCCCCGCACCTCTGGAACACTTTACATTACACAGCCCCTGCACCTCTGGACCCTTTACATTACACAGCCCCCATACCTCTGGAACCCTTTACATTCCACAGCCCCGCACCTCTGGACCCCTTTACATTACACAGCCCCCACCACACCTCTGGACCCCTTTACATTACACAGCTCCTACCCCCTGCAGCTCTGCCTTTTCCTACCTTATTCAGGCATGCAGAGCAGGAAACACAGGTGCACAGCAGGACTGAATAGACAGCGGGAGCTGCTGAAGTAACCTTCCAACTTACCAGCAGAAGATTACCAGCAGTCTACTCAGTGCTGGTGTTTCTCTCTCCCGTTCTGCCTTCTGCTCCGCTCCCCTGTGTTTAGTGAGCGGCAGACACCCCCAGAGAATAAGCAACGCTGGCCCGCCTGACATCCCTAAACGACGCTGGCCTGACAAATCCCCCCCCCCCCCAATGTGTGGCACGAGAGGCAGACTGCACCCCTCCACATGTCGGTAAGCCACTGGATAGGTTAATTGGGTCTAAATTGTCCCCAGTATACAGTGCTGGGATTACGTCATCCAGCGCCCAGGGCAAAGAAGCCAATCTGTGCCCCCCTTCATCATGTGTGGGCTTATGGGATGCTACACCCCCCCCCCTCCCCCACAGTCACCTGCTTGTCAAAATGCCTTGTATCAGAATGAGCTCACTGGCGCCCCCTTCCATACAGTAAACCGCTGCACCCAGGGCAGCTGTCCCTCCTGCCCACCCCTTGTCCGGGCCCTGCCGGTATATGTATATATGCAAGTTCGGGACCTTAGTTTATAAGATCCTTGGGGGGCAGGGACTGATGTGAATGTACAGTATATATGTAAAGTGCTGCATAAATTGTGGGCTCTATATAAGTACCTGTAATAAATAAATAACCCAAAACTTGCCAATATTCTTCACTAGAAACATAAAACAAAAAATACTATAACCCCATGACATGCTACCATATGCACAAGACCAAGATAGAAAAAGGAGAAAAAATGACATATTAGGTACTATAAGTAACATTGTTGTTAAAATAATCGTTTATTTTCATTATCTAACAGATTTATTTCAATTGTATCATTAGTATTACCAACAACCAACATTTTACACATACAATCTGGTCATGGATTAGGCCCAGCCACCGATTGCCCTCCGCCCTCTACCCCAAGAGGCCAGCTATGCCCACAAGTAAACCAGCTGATGCCCCTTTTTCACAAGCTACCTTATTTATAGAAAATATATAACAAAGTGCAGCACTAAATAATATCTATTCATATTCAGA
The DNA here is from genome assembly GCA_028564925.1 of Lithobates sylvaticus. Classification (NCBI taxonomy): domain Eukaryota; kingdom Metazoa; phylum Chordata; class Amphibia; order Anura; family Ranidae; genus Lithobates; species Lithobates sylvaticus. Next base: position 201,435,657 of record CM053037.1, on the reverse strand, counting down.
ATTTGTCTCATATGCCAAGGAGGAGATTTACTAAAACTGGAGAGTGCAACATCTGGTGCAGCTGTGCATGGGAGCCAATCAGCTTCTAACTTCAGATTATCCCCCCCCCCCCCCGCAGGAGACAGACAGCAGTGATTGGCCGGGAGGAGAATGAGGAGAATGAGGAAGTCAATAGCGCCCTGAGCCCACCCTTTTTTGAAGCCTATTAGAGCCTCTGGATACAATCACATGCTTAAAGCGGTTCTGCACTCTTTTTTTTTTTTTTGGGCTATATGCCAAGGGCATATAGCTCAATTGGGGGTCTTACCTGTTCCATCTTCCATCTCGATCGCCGCCGGTTTTCATCTTCATCTTCTTCTTGTCTTCTTCTTGTCTGCTGGGGTCCATCTTGCCTGTGGGCATGTGAAACCCCACAGGCACTTTAGATGGCCCAGCATGCACCGCCGTTACTCGCGCGTGCGCAGTAACGGCACATCTGCCGACATCTCACGAGATTTCGGAAGATGTGGCCGAAATCTCGCGAGATTTCGGAAGATGTGGCCGAAATCTCGCGAGATTTCGGAAGATGCCCGCACTGACTCCTGGGATCAATGACACCAGATCCCAGGAGACAGTGCGGCGTGACGACGATCGACGCAGAGACCCCGCCCGCCGCCGAAGAGAGAGAAGACCGGAAGTCATCAATTACAAGGTAAGTAAAAAAAAAAACATTTCATTTAGTACTCTTTGCCTGATTTGGAAGGCAAAGAGATTTACTAAATGAAATGGGTGCAGAACCGCTTTAAAAAAAATCCATTGAAAACCCTGTGCCCCTAATGGAGCGGCCGCCACTGCTATTGATATATATATCTATAGGGTTAACTTACTAATACTGGAGAGGCCAAAATGATAACACCAAATTTAACACACCTTCTCCAAATTCACACCTGAGACCTTGTAACACTAACGAGTCACATGACACCGGGGGAGGGAAAATGGCTAAATTGGGCCCAATTTGGAGATTTTCACTTAGGGGGTTTACTGACTTTTGTTGCCAGTGGTTTAGACATTAATGGCTGTGTGTTGAGTTATTTTGAGGGGACGGCAAATTTACACTGTTATACAAGCTGTACACTCACTACTTTACATTGTAGACAAGTGTCATTTCTTCAGTGTTGTCACATGAAAAGATAGAAGAACTTTTTAATTTTTTTTTTTGCTCTTGATTATATAATTGTTAAAATTGATTGTAACACCTTAGTCTTTCTAAAAAAAAAAACCTACTTAAATCTTTAAATGCTTGTAACTACAAGAAATACTAAGCTACCATTTAATGTAATCAATATTTTGTTAATTGTACCAATGTTTATATTTTCAAAAATCAATAAACAAATTTGACAAGAAAAGAGTTACAAAAATGTGAGGGGTGTACTTACTTTTGTGAGATACTGTATATTAAAGCTAAAGATGAAATTATATATATATATATATATATATATATATATATATATATATATATATATATATATATATATATATATATATATATTATTTATATATCTGCATATTTAGCTTTTGCCAGAAATTCAGCTTCAAAATAAAAATTTTGAAACAGGGATTGCCCTATTTTCTCATAGAATTAATGAAGACATTTTTTAATGAGTAAAGACTCCTTGTTTTTAAATACAGATTCGAAAGGTTAAAGTTGTTGATACCATTTAAAGTAAAACTAAATGCAAAAGATTTATTTTATTTTTTTTCATTTTAGATAAAGTAAGAGAGGGTTATTTTGATGTTTTTTTTGTGGTCGGTGTCCCATTGGGGAGATTTCCCTCCACTTCCTGTCTCATAGCCAAGACTGGAAAAGAGAGGAAACCCCTCCGAAGTGAAGAATTCTCAAGTTACTAGTGGTTAGGGGGTTAGGGTGTTAGGGGGTTAGGGTGTTAGGGTTAGGGGTTGGGGGTTAGGGGGTTGGGGGTTAGGGGGTAGGGTTAGGGGTTGGGGGTTAGGGGGTAGGGTTAGGGGTTGGGGGTTGGGGGTTAGGGTCAGGGTTAGAGTTAGGGTTTCCCCTGAAAGAATAAGGTTAGGACTCAGGGATTGGAATAGGGACCTCCCCCAAATGTCAAAGGTCAGCAGGCGGGTCTCCAGAGGTCAAAGGTCAAGAGGTCTTGCTGACCCACCCCCACCAAAGTGTACCGCCTACCCCAACTAAGTCGGGGCTTGGACAAGTCGGGATTTTCTTTCACTTTTACTCGGTGACAAAAGTGAACAGGACAAGTGGAGAGGGCGAGTCTCCCTAATGGGGACAGAGACAGCAATAAAAACCTGACAGTTGTTCTTACCCCTCTCCACTCTCTCCAAAACTTAAAGAATGAAATTGTCTTTATAGTTACATTAATCACCTAGTATTTTTTTTATTCCTAGTTTATAATCCTTATCCATGTACCATCATATACACACAGAGCTAAGTGAAGGGCCTCGGTGAAGGTGGCATTGAAGGTGTGTAGATGTTGGATCGGGTCGCTTAGCTCATAAAAGGATAAGCGCCCAGCCCCATGATCTACATACACTCTGATTCTTTGTCCCTGCCCAAAATTACTCGTCAATGATATTTGCTTCTGCTTACCATTATGTCTTGCAAAATAGGTGTAGCCTGTTCTATGTATACCCCAAGACTTTTTATTGGACCCAATCCACGATTTTGGCCCCTCTCGGTCTATACTGCTATAGGCCACCCCTATTATCCAGTAGTTGGACCTCTGCGTGTCAACATCCCAGTAGCACTGTCCCCAACCTAAACCCTGCAAGCTCAAGACCTGATCATTCTGCTTGAAGCTCTGAGGACTGGTGTAGCCATTCGGATTTTGGTTGTTCTTGGAAACAGATTTGTAGTCGCTTGATAACATTACGTTGGCAGATGCCGTATTTGCATCCAGTGTTATATCGGTTACTTCGTGCATCTGAAGATGTTTCTTGATCTCAGTCATTATATCACAGAATCCTATGTGCAAAGTTTCGAAAACCAGGCCTTCATCGAATTTTCCTGCAGAAGAAATTTGTTCATCTGTTATATTAGTCTCTTGTTCTTCCACCACATCCATGTTGGTTTCACATGCTTGGAGGACACTTAAAGGGTCGGTCATATCGCAAAGTTCCTCGGTGTCAGCAATTTCCTTGGTGAGGTCTTCCTGGGTTCCTTCCAGCTTCTGGATCAGATTAGAGACTCCTTTTAATGTCTTTTCTTCCAATGTTGAAATCTGCATTAAGGCTTTGTTTTCTAGCTCATCCAATTGTTCCCTGATGTTCTTCAGAACGTTGATGACTTTCCCTCTAATCCCAGCCACGGTTTCCGGCACCATTGTCTTGCTCTTCTGTAGAACTTGAAGACTTTCCTTCGTTTTATTCTTTTTGGAGATGAGTTTTTCCAGGTCTTCCTTCAAGGCCTCTTTCATTTTAACAGCGGCCTCTGGTAGAACCTCTACTTGGTGGCCTTTGTGGTCTCCAGCAAAGGAGCAAGTTGCACATATGCAGACGTTATCATCAGAGCAGAAATACTTAAGGATCTCGTCGTGGACAGAACATCTTCTGCTCTCCAAGGAGGTGGTAGGGTCCGATAGGACATGTTCTGATGACTTGCTGTGGACTCTCACATGATTATCGCACAGTGAGGCTTCACAAAGCACGCAGGTTTTAACAGCCGGTACTTGAGAATGAATACAATAGGTGCAGATGATCCCGGTCTCCTCTTGCTTTGGCTGGGTGGACAAGAAGTGGTCCGCTATATGACGGAGGGATATGTTCTCCTGCACCGACAGTTCCCCTTGAAAGCGTTTCCTACATCTGGGGCATTTGTACGTTTTAGAAGTCTTCTCGGTTTCCAAGAAACTGGTGATACAGACCCGGCAGAAGCTGTGTCCACATCTCAGTGCTACCGGATCTCTGTATATGTTCAGGCAGATGGAACAATTCAGCTCATCTAGAAGTGCAACCGTATCCATTGCTGACAGCGGGGGAAATGAGACGATCTGTGAAAATACGACTTTTTATCTCTTGTACAGGGCGTGTATCAATTACCATGAACTTTGCATGCAAGTTATTGATTACCCATATCGTTATTGGGTTGCAGAATAAACAGAAACACATAAAGCCGAATAAATATTTGACTATCTCGGGATTTATAGTCTGGGTTGCTATATGGTGATGTAAAAATGTCAGTAAAAATGCCCCATTTTATCTTTTGTACAAATTTCCATGAAAATGTACTTTTGAACTTTGGACGTGAGCTCTTGCTTACCCATATATATCGCTCTAGAGCTGCACAATAAACAAAAAAGCAAACAAAGCAGAATAAAAATTTGGGGATTTATAGTCTGGGTTGTCACATGGTAATGTAAAAATGCCAGTAAAATGTCACTTTTTTATGTTTTGTGCAAGGCGTGTATCGATATCCATAAAAAAATAGAATTTTTCATGTGAGCTGTTGATTAACCATATAGTCCTTGAACTACAGAATAAACAGAAACACACAGAGCACAATATAAAATTGATTGTTGAATTGAGAGGAATGTTAATATAGCGCGGTCTTACCCCGAAGGGTCCTGCCGCGCATAGCAAAGGTCCTGGAAAAAGAGGGCCCAGGGACCAGAAGCAGCACAGAGCGGCAGAAGGGTAGAAGAGAGAGACTACGCAGGAAACGCCTGCGTGAAAAGCCAAGTCACTCTTCAGAAACCCGCAGAAGACCGGAATAGTGGAGCTCGACAGGGAGGCTGTTCCATAGTACGGCACCCTGGTGGGAGAAGGCCCGACCACCACGCCACACCGAGATGTGGAGGAGATCTCTGAAGGTAGATCTGAGTGATCTGACAAGAGCTCGTTTATGAAAACGAGAGCAGAGATAGCTTGGGGCCAGGCCTCTCATAATCTTAAACATAATACATCCTACCTTAACTACTTCCCACCCGCAGGGGCGTACCTAGTGCATTTGGCACCCGGGGCGGATCCTATATCTGGCACCCCCCCCACCTTAAAATGTAAAAACACCCCACTGTGCTCCCTGCATACCTCTGCATCCTTAAATATCTCTTTGTCACTACTGTGTACATTACACACCCCCCTGCACCTCTGGACCCCTTTACATTACACAGCACCCTGCACCTCTGGACCCCTTTACATTACACAGCACTCTGGACCCCTTTACATTACACAGCACCCTGCACCCCTTTACATTACACAGCACCCTGCACCTCTGGATCCCTTTACATTACACATCCCCTGCACCTCTGGACCCCTTTTACATTACACATCCCCCTGCACCTCTGGACCCCTTTACATTACACAGCACCCTGTACCTCTGGACCCCTTTACATTACACATCCCCCTGCACCTCTGGGACCCCTTTACATTACACAGCACCCTGCACCTCTAGACCCCTTTACATTACACAGCACCCTGCACCTCTAGACCCCTTTACATTACACAGCACCCTGCACCCCTTTACTTTACACATCACCCTGCACCTCTGGACCCTTTACATTACACAGCACCCTGCACCTCTGGACCCCTTTACATTACACAGCACCCTGCACCTCTAGACCCCTTTACATTACACAGCACCCTGCACCTCTAGACCCCTTTACATTACACAGCACCCTGCATCTCTGGACACCTGTATGTTACACAGACACCCCCCCTAACAGCTCTGGACCCCCTGCATATTACACAGACCCGCCTACAATACAGACCCCCCCTACAATACAGACCCCCCCTGCACAACCCCCCTACAGTGCAGACCTCCGTATAACACAGCCGAGACAGATCAGAGCCACGGAGAGCCGCGGAGAGCGGCGAACACCCTCCCCCTCCTCTCACCTCACCTTCCGCTGGTTGTCACTCACGGCGCCGCTGCGCAACATATATCAGCGCTCGGCGCGTTGTCCCTGACTCTCCGCTTCCATCGCGGAGGGGGGCGCCGGCCTGACACCCCCCCAGTGTGTGGCACCCGGGGCGGCCCGCCCCCCGCACCCCACTTAGTACGCCACTGCCCACTGCACATAAACGGCCGGGTGGGAGCCCTCTACTTCTGACTGGACGTTCCTGAACGTCCTTCAGAAGGAAGGACAGCGGCGCGATCCCGATGCGCTGGTGTCACCCGGACATGGCACATCTCGGATTGGCAGGAGGGCTCTGTGATTGGCCCTCCTGATTACATGACGGCCGTGTCCAATCACAGCCGTCATGTGATGTAAACAAACAGCCGGTTGCTAGGCAATCGGCTCTCCTCTCCTCACACGGAAGTCGTTGCTGAGGAGAGGAGAGCGGATCGCTGCAGCCGGCTGGTGATCAGTGCGTATTAGCTGTTTTTTACAGCTTTTTACTCACTGATCACCAGTCTAGTGTAAAACAGACACATGTCCCCAAAACACACATGTCCCCAAATAAAAAAAATATTGTTGTTTTTTTTTTTTTCAATATTTCCGCAATTTTTTCGCTTATATTGCAAAAAAATTAAAAACGGAGTCGTGAATAAATAGCAGAACACATTTTGGCTTAAATTTATGACAAAAACTTAATTTTATTGGATTTCTTTTCAAATAGAAAGAAGAAAATATTGTTGTTTTTTTTTTTTTCAAATTTCCGCAATTTTTTCGCTTATATTGCAAAAAATTAAAAACGGAGTCGTGAATAAATACCACCAAAACCAAGAAAGCTCTATTTGTGAACAAAATGATAAAAATTTGATTTGAATAAGTTGAAGCTTCTGCACTAGCATCTTTGGCAATCCCAAATAAAGAGAGTTGCAGTAGTCTAGGCAGCTACCTATCGTGGCACAGATGACAGTTTTTCTTTTATCCAGATATTTAAACAGTCCCCTCAGGAGTTTTAGCTGCCAGTGACATGCACTGACAACCTTTTTTACCTGAGGAGCCAAAGTTAAACCTGAATCTAGGACGAATCCCAGATCACGGACCTGGGGGGCCACCTCCGGAGCAGGACCAAATGAGGGAGGCCAAGGTGGAATATCTGGGGGGGGGGGTGGCCAGATCCCTGAAGATAATCACCTCCGTTTTGCCCCCATTACGTTTCAGGAAGTTGGCAGACATCCATGTATTGATGGCCTCCAAACAACTGGCAAGGGTGGCATCAGCCGCCTGGTTCCTAGGAATCTTCAGGTAAACCTGGGTGTCATCCACGTAAACATGGTACTGGACAGCGCGGGACTTTAGCAGGTCGGCACGGGGCCTCATATAGATATTAAACAGCAGGGGTGACAAGGCAGAGCCCTGTGGCACTCCGAAATCCAGGGCAGTATACTTAGAGTAGAAGGGGCCACACAGTATACAATCACACAGTATACAATCACACAGTATACACATACAGGGACTCCCTGAACTCTGCCCTCTAAAAAAGAGGCCACCCATGCCAAAGCCCACCCACTCATACCCAAAACAGATCTCATCCGCTCCAGTAGGATTCCATGATTTATGGTATTAAACGCGGCCGACAGATCCAAGAGAACCAGAACTACTGAGTCACCCCTGTCCAAGCTGTGAAGGACATCATTAAACACAGATGAGGCTTGTCTCTGTTCCGTGCCCTGGGCGAAATCCGGACTGGAATTCATCCAAAAGATGGAAAGACTCAAGGTAAGCCTTTAGTTGGATAACCACCAGGCGCTCCATCACCTTTGCTACAAAAGGCAAGATGGAAAACGGCCTGTAGCTCCCCAGTATGTCCGGATCCAAAGTCGGTTTCTTCAGCAGGGCCAAGACCACGGCCCGCTTCCGAGCGCCCGGGACAATACCTGTCCTGAAGCCGCAGTTGATTATCTCACCAATGAAGGGGGCCAAAAGGACAGCAGATTTTTTTAAGCAGCCCGGCAGGACATACATCTAAAGGAGAGGAGGATGGTTTCAAAGAGGCAATTACCTCAACCACCTGTGTAGCCATCACCGGTTGGAAGCCGGTCAATCCAGGGGCCATCTCTGTGTGGCCAGTGTCCTCTAGCAAAGTCTCTGGCCCGGAAATGTTGTCTCTAATGGTCTGAACCTTAGACACAAAGAAGTCAGCGAGCTCCTGGCACCAGTCCTGTGACTCCTTAGGAGCAGAGCTGGTAGCTTCGGGATGTAGGTCTTTTTAGTCTCTCTAATGGCCCTCTTATAGAGAGATAGAGGGCCACCAGATGCAGCTCTTTGTCAGCCTCCAGGAGGAATTCCGCCAGTGTCTTGGGATGTATAGTCAATTATCACCTGTCTATGAATTAGATGGGTCCTGGAAGGCAGGTATGTGTCCCCATTATTTGGGTTGTGGGTCTTTTTAGCCTCTCTAATGGCCCTCTTATAGAGATAGAGGGCCACCAGATGCAGCTCTTTGTCAGCCTCCACCCACAGCCACCCCTCTGACCAAGTATACCACGTCCACAGCCACCCATCTGTCCAAGTATACCACGTCCACAGCCACCCCTCTGTCCAAGTATACCACATCCACAGTCACCCCTCTGTCCAAGTATACCACGTCCACCGCCACCCCTCTGTCCAAGTATACCACGTCCACAGCCATCCCTCTGTCCAAGTATACCACGTCCACAGCCTCCCCTCTGTCCAAGTATACCACGTCCACAGCCACCCCTCTGTCCAAGTATACCACGTCCACAGCCACCCCTCTGTCCAAGTATACCACGTCCACAGCCACCCCTCTGTCCAGGTATACCACGTCCACAGCCACCCCTCTGTCCAAGTATACCAGGTCCACAGCCACCCCTCTGTCCAGGTATACCACGTCCACAGCCACCCCTCTGTCCAAGTATACCATGTCCACAGCCACCCTCTGTCCAGGTATACCACGTCCACAGCCACCCCTCTGTCCAAGTATACCATGTCCACAGCCACCCTCTGTCCAGGTATACCACGTCCACAGCCACCCCTCTGTCCAAGTATACCACGTCCACAGCCACCCCTCTGTCCAAGTATACCATGTCCACCGCCACCCCTCTGTCCAAGTATACCACGTTCACAGCCACCCCTCTGTCCAGGTATACCACATCCACAGCCACCCCTCTGTCCAAGTATAGCACGTCCACAGCCACCCCTCTGTCCAAGTATAGCACGTCCACAGCCACCCCTCTGTCCAAGTATACCACGTCCACAGCCACCCCTCTGTCCAAGTATACCATGCCCACCGCCACCCCTCTGTCCAAGTATACCAAGTCCACAGCCACCCCTCTGTCCAAGTATACCACGTCCACAGCCACCCCTCTGTCCAAGTATACCACGTTCACAGCCACCCCTCTGTCCAGGTATACCACATCCACAGCCACCCCTCTGTCCAAGATTTTACTTACCTATAAAAATAAATCAGGTTTGTTTGACAACATGAATCCATGCTGTTTTTGCAATAAATTATTATTTTCCAGCAAGAACTCCTCTATGTGGTCTTTTATTGAACTCTCCAGTATCTTTCCAACTATAGAAGTTACACTAACAGGTCTATCAGTTACTTGGTAAAGACTTTGATCCCTTTTTAAATAGTTCCTCAGGAAACCACAGCCAGTTCCCACATTGAAGATGGCAGCACTGGGGGACCCTCAGCAGTAAGAAGAACACAGTAGGGACACAGCAGGGACACAGCATTGCCCCCCAGGCACTGGTAAGTCATCAGCTTCATTATCTGTAAAAAAAATAATATCTAAAATAATAAATCAAAGTTTAAAAAAATTCCAATTTCCGAGTCATTTTATTTTTTGGCACATAAATTCTTTATTAAATATTAACAAATCACATGATAAAAGATACAACAGCAGAGAAATAGGAAGAAAGAAATCCAACATAACATTATCAGGAAAATAAACGTCACACAGTAACAACACAGCAAAGAGGGGGGATGGTGAATGAGGTGGGTGGGAGTGGCTAAACGATAAGTCGGTTTTTGAAAAGGATCGCAGCATAACATACATGCAACGAGTAAATATCACAATCGCATGTTAAACACCACGTATGGTGAAAAGAATAATACACCACGTATGGTGAAAAGAATAATACACCACGGCCGGCCCGTAGTATGGTGGGTGGGAAGATCTTCCATGTGGAAACAAAATAAGATCACAGAAATCTAATACATACAGTATATTAGGATCAATAAATCATCTACAGAACAGGTGCGTCCAGTAAGCCCGACGCGTTTCGTGCTCTCCCGCAGATGTAGCAGTTACAGGGTTGAGACAAAACATTTACCACTGACAGAGGTACTTACAATGATCAGCTTTTATTTAAAACCTTCATCCCAAAAGGAACAAAATTGTAACTGCTTATAAAATGTGAGCTGCAGTTCACCTTCCGTTTGTTGGTGTATTTAAATCTATTAGTCCATCTAACACTCCCCTCCCCCTAGAAATGACTGCTGCCGTCCAAAAGGTGTTCCCGGTGCTCCTTCCTCCAGAATGCAGGAGGTGTCTGCTGGCCACCCGCAATCGCGTGAAAGAGAGTCAGAACGGGGATCTGTCAATGGAAACAGACAGATCCCCATTCTGAAAGGGGAAGAGAGAGAGAGAGGTCTGCTGTTCCTAGTGATCAGGAACAGCGATCTCTCTCTTCTCCCAGTCAGTCCCCTCCCCCCCACAGTTAGAATCTTTTATCCTTTTAGAAAAATTACAGGACATTCCGTTCAACTTACACAAATGCTTTCGACATTTGTGCAATGAATGTTTATATAATGACTCCTTATTTTAACCAATCTAGCTTTCGATTCTTAAAGTGTTACTAAACCCAGGACTCTGCATTCACTATATCTGATCTCCCCAGGACTCTGCATTCACTATATCTGATCTCCCCAGGACTCTGCATTCACTATATCTGATCTCCCCAGGACTCTGCATTCACTATATCTGATCTCCCCAGGACTCTGCACTCACTATATCTGATCCCCCCAGGACTCTGCATTCACTATATCTGATCTCCCCAGGACTCTGCATTCACTATATCTGATCCCCCAGGACTCTGCATTCACTATATCTGATCTCCCCAGGACTCTGCATTCACTATATCTGATCTCCCCAGGACTCTGCATTCACTATATCTGATCTCCCCAGGACTCTGCATTCACTATATCTGATCTCCCCAGGACTCTGCACTCACTATATCCGATCTCCCCAGGACTCTGCATTCACTATATCTGATCCCCCCAGGACTCTGCATTCACTATATCTGATCTCCCCAGGACTCTGCATTCACTATATCTGATCTCCCCAGGACTCTGCATTCACTATATCTGATCTCCCAGGACTCTGCATTCACTATATCTGATCTCCCCAGGACTCTGCATTCACTATATCTGATCTCCCCAGGACTCTGCATTCACTATATCTGATCTCCCCAGGAGCCTGCACTCACTATATCTGATCTCCCCAGGACTCTGCATTCACTATATCTGATCTCCCCAGGACTCTGCATTCACTATATCTGATCTCCCAGGACTCTGCATTCACTATATCTGATCTCCCCAGGACTCTGCATTCACTATATCTGATCTCCCCAGGAGCCTGCATTCACTATATCTGATCTCCCCAGGACTCTGCATTCACTATATCTGATCTCCCCAGGACTCTGCACTCACTATATCTGATCTCCCCGGGACTCTGCACTCACTATATCTGATCTCCCAGGACTCTGCATTCACTATATCTGATCCCCCAGGACTCTGCATTCACTATATCTGATCTCCCCAGGACTCTGCATTCACTATATCTGATCTCCCCAGGACTCTGCATTCACTATATCTGATCTCCCCAGGACTCTGCATTCACTATATCTGATCTCCCCAGGACTCTGCACTCACTATATCTGATCTCCCCAGGACTCTGCATTCACTATATCTGATCTCCCCAGGACTCTGCACTCACTATATCTGATCTCCCCAGGACTCTGCATTCACTATATCTGATCTCCCCAGGACTCTGCATTCACTATATCTGATCTCCCCCAGGACTCTGCATTCGCTATATCTGCTCTCCCCAGGACTCTGCACTCACTATATCTGATCTCCCCCAGGACTCTGCATTCACTATATCTGATCCCCCAGGAGCCTGCATTCACTATATCTGATCTCCCCAGGACTCTGCATTCACTATATCTGATCTCCCCAGGACTCTGCATTCACTATATCTGATCTCCCCAGGACTCTGCATTCACTATATCTGATCTCCCCAGGACTCTGCATTCACTATATCTGATCTCCCCCCAGGAGCCTGCATTCACTATATCTGATCTCCCCAGGACTCTGCATTCACTATATCTGATCTCCCCAGGACTCTGCACTCACTATATCTGATCTCGCAGTATATAGCAGTCTTGTGACTTCTACCAGTGTCTGGTTAAAGCTTGTAGGAGTTTTCATTTTCCTCTGACTATCCTATGACCCCCTGACCCTCTGTCTGGACAGTGCTGATTGGCCCTGTGCTAGAGCTGCATGATTAATCGTTAAAGAATCGAGAATACGAGTCTACCCCCCTCCCAATCTTAATACAGCATTTCCTCGATTCAACGCAGAGAGTTCTCTGCTCACTGCTGACAGCTGTCCAAAAAAATAAAAAACATGCAGACTGCCAAGTTTATCACAACATTCTTGGGTGGAGATAAAGAGAAACATTGTAACATTTAGTTTTTTTTTAGACTTCTGTCTGTAGAAGAGGTCAGTTTAACCACTTAAAGACTAAACATTTTTCTGACACTTTTGCTTACAAGTTAGGCCCCTTTCAGACGAGGCGGACTCCGCTTGCATGGAGCCCGCCTCTGTCCGTCGGCTCAGCGGGAGATCTGTCCGTTGATCTCCGCTGAGCCGGCGGATGACAAGCCTCTCTCCGCTCACTGAGCGGGGAGGGGCTTGCGAGCGCCGCTGATCTCTATGGAGAGATCGGATGAAAACGGACAGTGTGTCCGTTTTCACCCGATCTCACCCGATCCGATCCGCCAGCGACGGATCTGGACGTGTGGCCCATACGTCTGCTTTTGGCGGATCGGACCGGATCGGATGTCAGCGGACATGTCTCCGCTGACATCCGACGCTCCATAGAGTAACATGGAGCGCCCGTTCAGATCCGCCGTCAAAACTGACAGGCGGATCTGAACGGGCCGTCCGTGTGAAAGGGGCCTTAAAATCAGTATTTTTTGCAAAAAAAAATTACTTAAAACCCCCAAACATTAAGCGACTTGGTAACCGGTCGCGGGCCACAATGAGCGGAGCGGGCGGATGGCAGGTCCGTGTCCACTCTGCATATGCAGAGCGGACACGGACACAGCCCACTAAACTCTTTTTTTTTTTTTTTAGCGGATCGGATTGGAGGTAGGACACAAATCGGTTTACATCTGCCACTCCTTAGAGGTGAATGGAGGGTCCAATTGGGTCAGACTGACCGTATGAAAGGGACCCAAGGCTGCTTTCACACTGATGCACTGAGGTTTTCCCGCACCGCGGGTGCAACGCAGTGTACCTTTGGCTTTCCTGCACTTTGCAATAGACTTCTATTATATTCTGCAGGTTTGGTGCACTTTGAGTAAGCTCTCCAAAATCACAGGTAATAACAGAAGTTTATGGCTCAGTGCAGGTAATCCCCCAGGTGCACCGCTCTGCACCGCTCTGCACCGCTCTGCACCTGCGGATCAGTTTGAAAGCAGCCCAGTTACCACCGCAGAACAGATATGCCAATATATACACTGTGATTTTAGTAATAAACTGAGCTTTAATAACAGTATTCTATTCCATCCCAGAGCAGGAGGTTGCGGGCCACATCAGAGTGCTCCGCGGGCCACTGGTTGGGCACCCCTGCCCTAGAGAATAAAATAAAGGTTGTTGAAAAACTTTATGTTACACTGTATTTGCACAGCCGTTTTTCAAACGCAATATTTTTGGAAAAAATACACTTTAATGAAAAAAATAAAAAATAAAAAATAAACAGTAAAGTTATCCCAGTTTTTTTGTATAATGTGAAAGATAAAATGTTACGCCGTGAGAATCGTGATCTTTATTCTAAGCAAACAAAAACCGGGATTCTCATTTTAGCCAGAATCGTGCAGTCCCACCCTGTGCTGATCACATGCACCTTCCCAAAAAACTCTTAAGCAATACACACCAAACTGAGCATTTGCAGAGTGCCCCCAAGGCTCTGTTTTATCAGCTAATGGATTGGGGACTGTGGAAGAAGGGGAGGAGCAGAGAAAACAGGATTAAAGAGCCTTTTTACACAATGTGCAGGATTAACAAGCAGGCTTCTGCATATACACACTGATTTTACTGTTGATATAGAGGCATTATTCTTTTAGAAAAATGACTAGACATTTCGTTCAACTTGCACGAATGCTTTTGACTAGACATGTGCAATTCCTTTCATTACGAATTTTTTTTTTCGTAATGAAAGTCAAAATTCTGCATATTCGTTGATTTTGGTAACATCCGAATTAACGAAAAAACGTGCGGCCGAAAAAAGCCGAGAACGGCCGAAGATAGCCGAGAACGGCCGAGTGCAACCGAAAATACCCGAAAGCCGGCGGCGCCATTTTTAAACGAAAAGACACTGACAAGGCCGCAATGCAAGGCTGCAAATGACACTGACAAGGCTGCATTAATGGGCATTTAAATGTAAGTTTTTTTACCTTAACCACCTCACTACAGTGCATTTTCACCTCCTTCCTGCCCAGGCCATTTTTCAGCTTTCAGCGCTGACGCACTTTGAATGACAATTGCACGGTCATACAACACTGTACCCAAATGAAATTGTTATCATTTTTTCCCCACAAATAGAGCTTTCTTTTGGTGGTATTTGATCACCTCTGCGTTTTTTATTTTTTGCGCAATAAACAAAAGAAGAGCGACAAATTAAAAAAAAAAAAATATATTTTTTACTTTTTTTACTAAATATCCCCAAAAAATATATAAAAAAACATTTTTTTTCCTCAGTTTAGGCCGATACGTATTCTTCTACATATTTTTGGTAAAAAAAAAAAATCGCAATTAGCGATTATTGATTAGTTTGCGCAAAAGTTATAGCGTTTACAAAATAGGGGATAGTTTTATAGCATTTTTATTAATATTTTTTTTTTTACTAGTAATGGCGGCGATCTGCGATTTTTATTGTGACTATTGTGCATTGATTCCTGTATAAATGACGCTGGCAGTGAAGGGGTTAACCACTAGGGGGCGGGGAAGGGTTAATTATGTTCCCTGGGAGTGTTTCTTACTGTGGGGGGAGGGACTCACAAGGGGAGGAGACCGATCGGTGTTTCTCTGTACAGAGAACACACCATCGGCTCCTCTCCTCTGACAGGACCGTTGAGCTGTGTGTTTACACACACAGATCCACGGTCCCGCTGTGTTACCGGGCAATCGCGGGTGCCCAGCGGACATCGCGGCCGCTGGGCACGCGCATCGGGTGCCCAGTGACACGGCGAGAGCACGCGCGCGCTCCCTGGAGTGCACTAAAGGGGAGGACGTCATATGACGCCCTCCCGCGCTGAGAGCTACGCCGCCTGGCCGTCATTTGACAGCCGGCAGTCGCAAGGTGGTTAAACTTCCCTCCTTAAAGTTTTTTTCTTTTAAATTCCCTCCTAAACTTGGGGTGCGTGTTATACGCTGGTGCGTGTTATACGCCGATAAATATGGTAATTCAAATTTTTCCGAATTTATTGGAAATAACGAATTTTGATCATAACGAATGATCTGAAAAACAGAAGAAAAAAAAAATGAAAGGAAAAAAAAAGAATTTTGTCCGTGCACGGGTCTACTTTCGACATTTCTGCAATGAATGATTAGATAATAGATATATTACAATAAATGTAATTTTGTATATAGGTGATTAATTGTGTTGTTTTTTTTTAGCACTGTTTATACAGGGTGATTATTTTTCAGTATTGTTTACACAGGTTAAATATTTAGTTTATTCACAGACACTGTGAATTATTAGCGCTGCTGTTTTATTCATTTAAAATCACTTTACATTATTTATCTATTTAAGTAGCTGCTTAGTTTATTTTTATACACATAGGTGTTTTAACAAATTTTTCTTTGTTTGTCTATTGGTGGTGTGGAATAGTAGGAGGGGCGAACGATTTTCATACCAGTTTATTTTGATATTACAATAAATGTTTACATAATGGAGCCCTTATTTTACCCAATCTAGCTTTTGATTCTTAACCACTCATCCCATATATAGAATGCAGGGTAGAGGGGCTCAGTGAAGCTGGTGGTGAAGGTGTATAAGGGTCGGACGGTATCCCCGAGCTCATAAAAGGATAAGGACCCGGCCCTATAATCCAGACAGATCACTATCCTCTGGGAAGAACATTTGTCAGGTATCGGGATCGTTTTACTATCATGCATCACGGAGTATTTCTTATTATTCGTTTTGCACAAACACCAAGACTTGTCATTGTTCCCGATGTAGGAGCGCTCCCCTTTCCTCTCTATACCGGCATAGGCCACCCCAATCATCCAATTCCCCGTCTTACTGGTCTCCACCTCCCAGAAATGCTGCCCCGACGAAAAGCTCTTTGTGCTCAGAACCTGACAGTCCTCAAACCTCTCCGGTGAATCCGGGTGTTCTCGGTTCTTCGAATAACTCGCCCTTTTCAGGTCATCTTCTATTTGGACAAATTTGGCAACCGTGTTGACATCCAACAACATGTCCGCAGCTTCTTCTACGTGGATCTCCTTCTTCAGGCGCGACGCCATATTAGATAAACCCGAATGCAGAGTTAGTGAGATCAGATTCTTATCCAGATCATTACGGAGAACGTCGCCGTCCTTCTTTGTGTCCTGATGTTCTACTTCCTCGGGATCGGGAAGATCCTTCATTTCCGATTCTTCCTCCTTTAGGACCGCCAGGGAATCTTCGGTGTTGCAGAGTTCTTCAACGTACGACATCTTCTTGGACAGTTCGTCCTTCTTGATTTCCAGCTGCCGGATCTTCTCGGAGATGGACAACGATATCTGTTCTTCTTGCCTGCTGATCTCCGACAAGACCCTGTCCTCCAGGTCATCCATCTGTCTCCTGAGGTCTCTTAAAAGGGTGGCGATCCTCTCGGTTTCACCGGCCAGTTTCCGCTGCACTTTTTTGTTGTGTCTCTGAAGGGTTTGGACTTCTCTCTCGGCTTGCTCCCTCCTTGAGGTCAGTTCCTGTAGGACGGTCCTCAGTTTCTTCTTCCTCTTCTCGGATGCGTCCTCCATTGGTTCCACCTTGTGTCCCCTGTGTTCCCCAACCAAGCAGCAGGTGACGCAGATGCAGGTCGAGTCCTCGGGGCAGTAATACTCCAGGATTTTCTTGTGGTTGGGGCATTTTCTGTCTTCCAGGGACGCGGTTGGACCCACCAAGACGTGTTCCGGTGACTTGCTGTGTTTTTTCAGGTGCTTGCCGCAGAGAGAAGCTTCGCACAGCAGACAGGTCCTCACAGCGGGAACAGGAGAGTCGCAATAAGTACAGAAGACCCCGGTCTCCTCCTGATCGGGCCGCGCGGCGAGAAAACACTCGGCAATGTTACGGAGGGTTATGTTTCTGTACAGGGACGATCGATCCTGAATCTTTTGCCTGCAGTCCGGACAGGAATAGCCTCCGGCGGTCGCCTCCTGTTTATCCAGCGTGCGATCGATGCAGACCCGGCAGAAGTTGTGTCCACATCTGAGGGTTACGGGATCCCTATAGACCTCCAGACAGACGGAGCAGTTCAGCCCTTCTCTCACCTCGGCAGACGCCATGGTAGTAATGGAGGAAGAATGAAAGTGAAAGCCGAAGTCGCTTCTCGAAAATGGAACGTGACTCGGAGCTCAGCACTGCGGGGAGCGGCTTTGTTTTCTAACGCTGCAGGCAAAGCTCCCGACTGTCCGTCATTTAGAGGTGCCGGCCCCTCCCCCGGAGCCAAATCCCTCTTCTCCTTGCGATATTTTGTGGAGCCCAAGATCACCGGCCAGCAAACAGTCTTTAACCACTTGACTTCCGGAAGGTTTTACTCCCTTCACGACCAAGGTTCATGCAATGCTGTACCACTCACCGGACACTTTATTAGGTACGCCCGCTCAGTTGCTCGGTGACACGAATTGCTAATGAGCCAATCACATGACAGCAACTCAATGCATTTAGGCATCTAGACGCGGTGAAGACGACTTGCTGAAGATCAAACTGAGCATCAGAAAGGGGAAGAAAGGGGACTGAAGTGACTTTGAACGTGGCATGGTTGTTGGGGGGCAGACGGCTGGTGTAAGAGAACTGTTAGTGCCCGTTCCGCGCGCGCACACAATGCCAATTGGCGCCAGACGGCCTATTTAACCACCTGATTACTGGGCACTTAAAACCCCCTCGTGACCAGACCAATTTTCAGCTTTCGGCGCTGACGCACTTGGAATGACAATTGCGCGGTCATACAACACTGTACCCACATGAAATTTTTATCATTTTTTTCCCACAAATAGAGATTTCTTTTAGTGGTATTTAATCACAGCCGGGTTTTTATTTTTTGCTAAACAAACAAAAAAAGATGGAAAATTAAAAAAAAAAAAAAAAAAATCATGTTTAATAGTTTGTTAGAAAAATTACCTGTTTGCAAAATTGTATGCTTCATTGATATGCGCTGATGAGGCGGCACAGGCAGGGCCGGACTGGGAATAAAATTCAGCCCTGGAAAAAATTTCATACCAGCCCCACAGCATTATTATACCAGCGCAACAGCATAACGTCATTATTTTCTGGTTCATGAAAGGGAAAACCATACATTTTAAAGCACATTTGAAGACTGTATTATATACAGAAAAGACAGATATGAAATCACATAGGGCTTTATACATGCACTGTGGTGGGATCTGGAGACTGATGGGGAGAGCTGGAGAGCACTGGGGGCAGACAGAACAGGGGTGGGGAGCACGGGGGGCTGGAGAGCACTGTGGGGGGTGGAGAGCACTGTGGTGGGATCTGGAGACTGATGGGGAGAGCTGGAGAGCACTGGGGGCAGACAGAACAGGGGTGGGGAGCACGGGGGGCTGGACAGCACTGTGAGGGGTGGGGAGCACGGGGGGGCAGGACAGCACTGTGAGGGGTGGGGAGCACAGGGGGGCTAGAGAGCACTGTGGGGGTGGGGAGCACAGGGGGCTGGAGAGCAATGTGGGGGGTGGAGAGCACTGTGGCGGGAGCTAGAGACTGATGGGGAGAGCTGGAGAGCACTGGGGGCAAAAGAACAGGGGTGGGGAGCACGGGGGGCTGGACAGCACTGTGGGGGGGGGGGGCTGGAGTCGGAGAGCACCGGGGGCAGAAAGAACAAGGGTGGGGAGCACTGGGGGGCTGGGGAGCATGGGGGGGGGCTGAAGAGCACTGTGGGGGGTGGAGAGCACTGGGGTGGGGGCTGGAGAATGATGGGGAGAGCTGGAGAGCACCGGGGGTAGAAAGAACAGGGGTGGGGGGGCAGGAGAGCACTGTGGGGGGTGGAGAGCAATGGAGTGGGGGCTGGACAGCACTGTGGGGGGGTGGGGAGCACTGGGGTGGGGGCTGGACAGCACTGTGGGGGGTGGGGAGCACTGGGGTGGGGGGCTGGACAGCACTGTGGGGGTGGGGAGCATGGGGTGGGGGCTGGAGAGCACTGTGGGGTGTGGAGAGCACTGTGGGGGTGGGGAGCATGGGGGGCTGGAGAGCACTGTGGGGGGTGGAGAGCACTGTGGTGGGAGCTGGAGACTGATGGGGAGAGCTGGAGACTGATGGGGAGAGCTGGAGACTGATGGGGAGAGCTGGAGACTGATGGGGAGAGCTGGAGACTGATGGGGGCAGACAGAACAGGGGTGGGGAGCACAGGGGGCTGGACAGCACTGTGAGGGGTGGGGAGCACAGGGGGCTGGAGAGCAATGTGGGGGGTGGAGAGCACTGTGGTGGGATCTGGAGACTAATGGGGAGAGCTGGAGAGCACTGGGGGCAGAAAGAACAGGGGTGGGGAGCACGGGGGGGCTGGACAGCACTGTGGGGGGAGGGGCTGGAGTCGGAGAGCACCGGGGGCAGAAAGAACAGGGGTGGGGAGCACGGGGGCTGGGGAGCATGGGGGGGGCTGAAGAGCACTGTGGGGGTGGAGAGCACTGGGGTGGGGGCTGGACAGCACTGTGGGGGGTGGGACAGCACTGTGGGGGGTGGGGAGCACTGGGGTGGGGGCTGGACAGCACTGTGGGGGGTGGGGAGCACTGGGGTGGGGGCTGGACAGCACTGTGGGGTGTGGGGAGCACGGGGGGGGCTGGACAGCACTGTGGGGGTGGGGGGCTTGAGACCACTGTGGGGGGTGGGGAGCATGGGGGGGGGGGCTGGACAGCACTGTGGGGGGCTGGAGAGCACTGGGGTGGGGGCTAGACAAGGACCTGGAGAGCAGGGGAGGCAGAAATAACAGGGGTTGAGAGAACTGGGGGGGGGGGCTGGAGACAGTGGAGAGTGTGGTGGGGGAGGAGAGCACTGGGGGGAGCACAATGAGAACTGGGGGGGGGGGGCAGTAAAAGAATTTGGATAGGGGGAGCAGCGGGGGCGGCATATAGAGGAAATGAGCTTTCTATATTCCTCCATGCAGCCGCTGAATGCTTTATTCTCCTCCTCTCCCTCCTCCAAGCATTCAGCGGCTGCATGGAGGAATATAGAAAGCTAATCTCCTCTATATGCCGCCCCCGCTGATCCCCCTATCCAGGCACACAGTTAGGGCTGTACTGAGTAGTACTCACAGCCATCTCTCCTCTTGTGATCTCGGAGCTGGCCGGGTCAGTGTTCTGCGGCCGCGCACCGCGCTGTAACATGGTCCCGCCCCCCCCCCCAGACCGGCTGTGTGATAGGTGGAACACTGATTCTAGATACTATCACACGAGCCGTTCTAGGGGGGCGGGACCATGTTACAGCGCGGTGCGCGGCCGCAGAACACTGACCCGGCCAGCTCCGAGATTGCAGGCGCATGAGAGTGGGGACAGGGGAGCACTGTAGCCGCAAAACGGCCCCAGGGCAGGCAGCCTACCGGGAAATATCCCGGTATCCCGGTAGGCCAGTCCGGCCCTGGGCACAGGTGGGCACTGATAGACTGCACTGGTGGGAACAGATAAGTCGGTACTGAGGGGGACAGCAAAGATGGCACTGATGGGCATGGATGGGTGGCACCGATGGGCATTGATGGATGACACTGATAGGCACTGATAGATGGCACTGATGGGTGGCACTGATGGATGGCACTGATGGGCACTGGTAGGTGACACTGATGAGCACTGGTAGGTGACACTGATGAGCAGCACTGGCACTGTGGGCACTGACAGATGGCACTGTGGGCACTGACAGATGGTACTGTGGGCACTGACAGATGGCACTGCGGGCACTGACAGATGGCACTGTGGGCACTGGTAGGCGGCACTTTAATTAGGCAAAGGTGGGCACCATGGATTGGGCACATTGCTGGGCACATTGCAGTGAGAGGGTCTGATGTCCCTCTCACTGCCGCCGGTGATCGGCTGTCAGCGCGAGGAGGAAAAAAAAAGCCGTTTACCGGCTCTGTTATTATCACATGATCAGCTGTCATTGGCTGACAGCTGATCACGTGGTAAGGGGTCGGGATCGACCCCTCACTCGGATCTGTGATCCAGCGAGTCTCACAGAATCGCTGATCACAGAGCGCGCCGCACGCGCCCTTCAGTGGGCGCGCAGGCAGCTCGTGGCCGGGACGACGTCAATAGACGTCGTCCCGGCATCTTAGATCCGCGCTGTAGCTGTCATTCGGCTATAGCGCGGATCTCAGGTAGTTAAAGAAGTGCTCTGACCCCAGATGGTTGCCGACTGATCTTCAGCTTGTCCCGATACCTGAATCCTGCTGTTTCCTGCCTGATACCTACTAATGAACCTGGCCTGCCTTGACCCTGCTCCTGGATCCTGCTCTGACTCTGACTACCGGTTTCTGATCATGGCCAGGGGCGGACTGACCATTCGGCCACTCGGGCACTTCCCGAGGGCCCCCGGGCCACTAGGGGGCCCCATAAGGGTTGCCAGCCTCAGTAAAACCAGGGATAGTATGTAAAAATCTGTTTTTTTTTTACATCTGTTTCTGAAATGTCCCTTACCGACATCCTTTTGGTCTAAAAATCCTGAGATTATAGATGCCCCGCCTCTCCAGTACCTTCTCAGCCAATAGAAACATGTCTGTGTATACTGTGTGTACATGTCTGTGTATACTGTGTGTACATGTCTGTGTATACTGTGTGATTGTATACTGTGTGTGTGTATACTGTGTGGCCCCATAGTCTCGGATTGCCTGGGGGCCCCATAATCTCCCATTGCCCGGGGGCCCCATAATCTCCCATTGCCCGGGGGCCCCATGAGTTGTCAGTCCGCCCCTGATCATGGCTATCCACTGGACTCTGCTTCTGTCTGCTGCTTGGTACCGCACCGTCCGCCTCTTACCAGACCCGGCTTCCCTCATGACCTTGCTCCCGCCTCTGCTCTTCCTGCAAGTGCCTGCTACTACGGTCATGTGACCCATTACGCTCGCCTGCTGCGAGTCTACCAGGGACTTATCATCACTTTACGTTCCAGTGCCACTGTCCCA
>CM053037.1:201346372-201412619 GCA_028564925.1 Lithobates sylvaticus | reverse complement strand
TCCCCTGGCCTAACAAGTGTAATGTGTGCTGCCTTTACAAACAGATCTCTCTGCTTTTTCTCCTTGAAATCAGTGTTGGTTTAGGCCTCATGCACACGGACGTTTTAAAAAACGGGCTGTAAAGCTAGGTCGGACGCCTGGAAAAAGCAGCCTAAAAAAAAAAAAAACGACTTTTACTGCGTTTTGCATTGGCGTTTTTTTTTTGCGTTAGCGTTTTTTAAAGAAAAACATCTCTAATTTCCTATACAGGGATTACAGTGTCCAATCAACTTTTTGCAGCAATAAAACGGTGCAGCTCAAAAACACTGGTGCGTGTTTTTGCGTGATTCGCGTTTTTACAGCTCTAGCGCCGCGCCACAGAACGCACTGGTCCTGGGTTTTTTTTTACAGCTTAAAACCGCCTATGCCATTTGCAGCTCAAAAACGCCTAGGTGGGCATGAAGCCATAGACTAACATGGACAGGCGTTTTTAAACTGCAAAAAACGCTCAAAAACGCAGCTGCAAATAGTCCGTGTGCATGAGGCCTTAAAGCGGTTCTGCACACATTTCATTTAGTAAATCTCTTTGCCTTCCAAATCAGGAAAAGAGTACTAAATGAAATGTGTTTTTTTTTTTCACTTACCTTGTAATCGATGACTTCCTGTCCTCTCTCTCTGCGGGGGTGGGCGGGGTCTGTGCGGGGATCCTCGTCACGCCGCACTGTCTCCTGGGATCTGGTGTCATTGATCCCAGGAGTCTGTGCGGGCATCTTCCGAAATCTCGCGAGATTTCGGAGAACGTGAGCTGCACTTTGCCGTTACTGCGCACGCGCAAGCTCGGCGCAGTAACGACGGTGCATGCTGGGCCATCTAAAGTGCCTGTGGGGGTTTCACATGCCCACAGGCAAGATGGCCCCCAGCAGAGAAGCAGCATATAAAGAATTTTATCGGAGGAAAACCGGATGCGATCGAGATGGAAGATGGAACAGGTGAGTCCCCCAATTTAGCTATTAATCCTTAGCATATTCCCCCCCAAAAAAAAATAAAAAAACGCAGTGCAGAATCGCTTTAAGAAGAAGAAATAGACGGATCGCTGTCTGTACATCTGTTAACACAGAACGCTGTCAGCAGATTTCAGCCAATAATTTGGGCTGTGTCCAATCACAGCCCAAACGCGCGCCGCGTCCAATCACAGCACAGGACAGCAGGGGGGTGTGCGCGCACATATGTGCTGCCATACCCGGAAGTACAATGAGGCCTACGGGCAGGTCATGGCGCCTTGGCTGTGCCACCTGCTCGCAGTACATCTGCTGGTTGACAAGAGGTTAAAGCAGAGTGTATATTATTAGATAACATTTCATGCAGCGACTTGTACATCTGCCGATCACCAAAAGCTCCGTCTATAAAATGACGTCTTCAGTCCCGGGACTTGAATCAATAAACAACTTTCTCAGCCGCAGTGCAAGCAGCAGCAAGTCCCGCTCCTTTATAACACGCCGATATACATCAATACAGAATCTACAGAATTATATATTCTATAAAAGATTCAAAGATCGCAGACCCACCAGCAACACTTCCCCAAGAAGCTTGCAATCTAACATCCCTATGACAGTCAGTCTCTAGAGCGGATCATTGGGTGGAAGACAATCGACCTATCCCGTGTCTGGTGTCGATATTCTTGGATATCACATAAAGACAGAATTCCTATAAAGGAAAACATTCCCCTCACATCATATCAAGTGTCGAGTTCCTGAAATATAAATGAAGATTATTACTAGAATACAAAGGATTAAATCTGAGGCTCCCAACGCTCACCGGCTTTCTTGGGCCTCGCGGAGGTCCAGCTTAGAACCGCTCGGTGCTTCGCGATTACAGGAAGGTCAGAAAGCAAGCGGGTCGGGATAATCGCTGTGACCCTGCGTGCTGCGATCGTGGATTAATGCCTTCATCTCCTTATGGTCTGGTCTACAATATGTCTGCTGTACGCCGCTGCGCAGAAGAAGGTCAATGTGCGTGAATACTAGAGAGAGTCGGGCACTCAAGCCGGCTGGGCCTTGGATCTCACAGAGCAAAAAAGTTCAGTCACTTTCTCACATTTCATTCATAAATCACATCCTCTAGGAAAGCAGAACTGTCTACATTCTGTGCAAAATTCATAAATTCGATCGTCACAATTGCCATGGAGAGAAAACATTGCCATAGTCTGAAGCTCCTGATATTTTAGGGGTGTTTGCCCCCCTGCAGATCCCGAGCATAAAATAAAAAAGGAAAGTCTCAGCATCTGGGGGGGAAAGAAAAGCGAGTAAACCCACATCACAAACATCGATCAATAAATGGTGCATTACATGCTCTTCATACTCAGTCACAGATTCCTTTGCTGCAAAAAGACCTGGTTGATCCTCCTGCTCTCCATCTCCCCCTTCTGTCTATGTCCCCAATGCAGCTGGGGATTTTGCAGAGCAGTGGTGGCGGCTCTGCACATGCTCAGTTCTCAGGGAGTTTCTATGCTGAGCATTTCCTCCCCCATCACATCTGAGCAGCCCATGTGACTATATGAGAGAGAGAGAGAGAGAGAGAGAGAGAGAGATATAGAGAGAGAGATATAGAGAGAGAGAGAGAGAGAGACACAGAGAGATAGAGAGAGAGAGACAGAGAGAGAGAGATAGATAGAGAGAGAGAGACACAGAGAGAGAGAGACATGCCCACTAACCAGCTAAACACAATGGGGGCGGGGATATTACATGTAGATTGATGGAGGTGTCACCTCCCTGTTATTCTAAGACACATCCTGTGACCGGCAGACATCGGCCCACACCATGTCAAAAATAATAAAGTTTTAATTTTAGCTTAATAATTGTAGGATAGAAAAAAAAAAAAAAAAATATGAATTATTTATTTTTACTCTATTCCTAAGGCTTTTTTTTTTGTTGTTGAACATGTGACCAGCAGAGGACTACAAGCTCCTCCTGCTTCTGTTTCCTTGTAGACAGGCTGGGAGAGAGCCGGGTCATGCGACAGCCGGATACCGATTAGGAAAAAGGTAGAGTTTTTTTTATTAATATTTTATTTTTTTTATTATTATTATTATTATTAATAATAATAAAAAGCATTACAGAGCCGTCATCCACATACAGAAATTGAAGGGACAATGCAAGTTATACAGTGTGTGTGGATGGACAAGTAAAGTGATTGTAAAGTTTTACAATGCCTATACTTGCCTGCTCTGTGTAATAGTTTTGCACAGAGCAGCCCTGGTCCTCTTCTTCTGGGGGTCCCCGACTAGCGCTCCAGGCCCCTTTTCTTCATCAGATGCCACCACGGCAAGCTGCTTTTCATGGGGGCACCCGTACGGGCCTGCCATTGACAGACAGCAGGACTTGGACCCCCGCTCCCATGTCACAGCTTTTGATTGGCAGCAGTGGGAGTCAATGGCTCCTGCTGCCATCAATTGGTACAATGAGGAGAGTGACAGCGGCTGGAGCCATTGCGCTCGTGCACATCGCTGGATCGGATTGGGCTCAGGTAATTGGGGGGGGGGGGGATGCAGCACATCAGGTTTTTCACCTTAAAGCATAAAAAAATGCATTAGGTGAAAAACCTTAAGGCTTTACAACCACTTTAAAAGAGAACTGAAAATACTTTGCACAGATAGCGGATTTGTCTCCCTGTAAAGCTGCCCATACACTTGAGCTGAATAATCTCATGAAAGCAAAAAAAATAAAAAATTCAAAAAAAATAAAAAGATCTTCTGTCCATTTTAAAACTAAACCGTGTATTCCATACACAATTCTGCAGAAGTCAATGAATATCACTAGTCTGACAGCCGTAGCCAATGTGCGACTTGTCTGTATAAATCCTTCTAAACAAAGCAGGTGTGTAAACCTATCAGAGGCCGTTTATGACCCTGAAATTTTTCCTTGTATTGGTCATCAACCACACAGAACAATTTCCCTCGCCGTCACACGCCGGGCACCCCCCTTCCTGACTGCCAGTAAGGAAAAGACGAGTCTCAGGTCTGGACCACATCTGTTTCCAGATTCCAATCTGATGGGTAACTTATTACACTCGGGTTACTGCAATGTAAACAGTCTCAGCGAATAAGGTCACAATTATTTTTATTTTTTTTTTTAATTATTTTTTTTATTAAAAAATTTGATTTAAAAATCCTTCATGCCACCACAGTAGGACTATTTACTGCGGCCCGCCGGTGGTTGTTCTTTAGCGCATTTTGTCTGCACCAGGCAGGGCAGTGGTGATCAATGAAAATGCTGCGCTATGCCTGACACGCTGACAGGAAAATCATCAGTCCTCGTGGTTGGGCCCGAGACATGTGCGACTTCTCTCCAGATACTGCAATGATTCAGGATGTAAACATTCCAACACTGGGCTGGCCCATCATAGTAAGAAATCGTGTGTGTCTGTGTGTGTGTGGTGGTGTGTGTGGTGTGTGTGTGTGGGGTGTGGTGTGTGTGGGGGGTGTGTGTTTGGGGGGTGTGTGTGTGTGTGGGGGGTGGTGTGTGGGGGGTGTGTGTGGGGGGTGTGTGTGGGGGTGTGTGTGGGGGGTGTGTGTGTGGGGGGTGTGTGTGTGGGGGGTGTGTGTGTGGTGGGGTGGGGGGTGTGTGTGGGGGGGTGTGTGTGGGGGGTGTGTGTGTGTGGGGGGTGTGTGTGGGGGGTGTGTGTGTGTGGGGGTGTGTGTGTGTGTGTGGGGGGTGTGTGTGTGTGTGGGGGTGTGGGGGGTGTGTGTGGGTGTGTGTGTGTGTGTGTGTGTGTGTGTGTGTGTGAGATATTATATAATATTACACCAACACACACAAATACACACTAGGGATGCACCAAAACGGCGGCGGTAGTAACATAAAGGCCGAAAATTGCGTTTTCTGCATTTTGCCAAAAGAAGTGCCGATAATAGCATATACACAGAGGTGGCCTAACC
The DNA here is from genome assembly GCA_028564925.1 of Lithobates sylvaticus. NCBI lineage: Eukaryota > Metazoa > Chordata > Amphibia > Anura > Ranidae > Lithobates > Lithobates sylvaticus. Next base: position 201,407,707 of record CM053037.1, on the reverse strand, counting down.
GTCGGGTGCCGCCCATTGCGGGGTGTTATTCTAGTGGCTCCAGGTCCTCCCCTCCCTCCTTGCAGAGCAGTGATCTCCCTGTGTCAGGGAGCTGAATTGTCCAGGCGGCCAGAAGTAACGATGTCCCGCCCCCTGTGATAGACGGCACACTGATCCAATGCCGGCACGTTGAATCAGTGCGACATGATCACAGGATGCGGGACATTGTTGCTGCGGCCTGGGCAATTCAAATACAGCTCCGTGACACAGCAGGACATCGCCACTCTGATCTGGGCACTGGCAATGCTGCATTGACTTCTTGTATCATGTCTGCAGTCTCTGACCATCTCCTGCATCATGTCTGCTAGGAGATGCACCAAATGGAGATTTTGCTAATACTATTAGCGTGTTTAAGTAAGACTGCAGACACGACACTAGGAGGAGGTCAGAGACTGCAGACACGACACTAGGAGGAGGTCAGAGACTGCAGACACGAAACTAGGAGGAGGTCAGAGACTGCAGACACGACACTAGGAGGAGGTCAGAGACTGCAGACACGACACTAGGAGGAGGTCAGAGACTGCAGACACGACACTAGGAGGAGGTCAGAGACTGCAGACACGACACTAGGAGGAGGTCAGAGACTGCAGACACGACACTAGGAGGAGGTCAGAGACTGCAGACACGACACTAGGAGGAGGTCAGAGACTGCAGACACGACACTAGGAGGAGGTCAGAGACTGCAGACACGACACTAGGAGGAGGTCAGAGACTGCAGACACGACACTAGGAGGAGGTCAGAGACTGCAGACACGATTCTAGGAGGAGGTCAGAGACTGCAGACACGATTCTAGAGATGTATAGAAAGAGTACAGTGCTAAATAATAAAGAGTGAAAAACTCCTAGAAAAATACCAGAGAGGGTCGCAGACTGCAGGCATGCCTGCAGAGAGGGTCGCAGACTGCAGGCATGCCTGCAGAGAGGGTCGCAGACTGCAGGCATGCCTGCAGAGAGGGTCGCAGACTGCAGGCATGCCTGCAGAGAGGGTCGCAGACTGCAGGCATGCCTGCAGAGAGGGTCGCAGACTGCAGGCATGCCTGCAGAGAGGGTCGCAGACTGCAGGCATGCCTGCAGAGAGGGTCGCAGACTGCAGGCATGCCTGCAGAGAGGGTCGCAGACTGCAGGCATGCCTGCAGAGAGGGTCGCAGACTGCAGGCATGCCTGCAGAGAGGGTCGCAGACTGCAGGCATGCCTGCAGAGAGGGTCGCAGACTGCAGGCATGCCTGCAGAGAGGGTCGCAGACTGCAGGCATGCCTGCAGAGAGGGTCGCAGACTGCAGGCATGCCTGCAGAGAGGGTCGCAGACTGCAGGCATGCCTGCAGAGAGGGTCGCAGACTGCAGGCATGCCTGCAGAGAGGGTCGCAGACTGCAGGCATGCCTGCAGAGAGGGTCGCAGACTGCAGGCATGCCTGCAGAGAGGGTCGCAGACTGCAGGCATGCCTGCAGAGAGGGTCGCAGACTGCAGGCATGCCTGCAGAGAGGGTCGCAGACTGCAGGCATGCCTGCAGAGAGGGTCGCAGACTGCAGGCATGCCTGCAGAGAGGGTCGCAGACTGCAGGCATGCCTGCAGAGAGGGTCGCAGACTGCAGGCATGCCTGCAGAGAGGGTCGCAGACTGCAGGCATGCCTGCAGAGAGGGTCGCAGACTGCAGGCATGCCTGCAGAGAGGGTCGCAGACTGCAGGCATGCCTGCAGAGAGGGTCGCAGACTGCAGGCATGCCTGCAGAGAGGGTCGCAGACTGCAGGCATGCCTGCAGAGAGGGTCGCAGACTGCAGGCATGCCTGCAGAGAGGGTCACAGACTGCAGGCATGCCTGCAGAGAGGGTCACAGACTGCAGGCATGCCTGCAGAGAGGGTCACAGACTGCAGGCATGCCTGCAGAGAGGGTCACAGACTGCAGGCATGCCTGCAGAGAGGGTCACAGACTGCAGGCATGCCTGCAGAGAGGGTCACAGACTGCAGGCATGCCTGCAGAGAGGGTCACAGACTGCAGGCATGCCTGCAGAGAGGGTCAGAGACTGCAGGCATGCCTGCAGAGAGGGTCAGAGACTGCAGACATGCCTGCAGAGAGGGTCAGAGACTGCAGACATGCCTGCAGAGAGGGTCAGAGACTGCAGACATGCCTGCAGAGAGGGTCAGAGACTGCAGACATGCCTGCAGAGAGGGTCAGAGACTGCAGACATGCCACCAGAGAGGGTCAGAGACTGCAGACATGCCACCAGAGATGGTCAGAGACTGCAGACATGCCACCAGAGATGGTCAGAGACTGCAGACATGCCACCAGAGATGGTCAGAGACTGCAGACATGCCACCAGAGATGGTCAGAGACTGCAGACATGCCACCAGAGATGGTCAGAGACTGCAAACATGCCACCAGAGATGGTCAGAGACTGCAGACATGCCACCAGAGATGGTCAGAGACTGCAGACATGCCACCAGAGATGGTCAGAGACTGCAGACATGCCACCAGAGATGGTCAGAGACTGCAGACATGCCACCAGAGATGGTCAGAGACTGCAGACATGCCACCAGAGATGGTCAATGACTGCAGACATGATACTAGAGATGGTCAATGACTGGTGGCATGTCTGCAGTAAATCACTGACAGGAACTTCAAATAATTTATGAAACAAAATGGAAACATTATCATGGATCAAATGACGTGGCCGGTGTGGTTAAAATATTCTATGTTTTTACTATAACAAACCTTGAATAAAAACCACAAAAATAGCAGAATCTGACGAGGATTAACGTATCTCCAGATATGACTCAGGGGATATACAAGGCAGAACTGACAGAGAGAACAGACGATAAAGACAGTTGGGTAAAATCTGCTAAAGCACGCCCTGGAAAACCCTGTGACCAGGCAAGGTGCCCACCGAGAGCAGAAATCACCATCATCACACAGCAAACATGAGAATCAAAAACAACCCCCAACCAAGCGCGTCCGCTACATACAAGCGCGTCCGCTACATACAAGCGCGTGTCCGCTACATACAAGCGCGTGTCCGCTACATACAGGAATTACAATGATGAAGATTCTGTCTCAGAAAATAAAGGATGGTGTAGTGTAGACACTCCATGTGCAGGTTTGGGGAAAACAATCATCAGTACTTAGAAAGACTCATTTCATGCCTATCCACCGACTGGAAACTGTGTGACATACCGGCGCTATTTCATGGCTGGTGAAATACTTGACCCCTCAAAGATTTACCGCCCCCCCCCCCTCTTCATGACCAGGCCAATTTTTTGCTTTTTGGCACTGTTTTATCTTAACTGGTAATTGTGCAGTCATGCGATGCTGTACACAAATTAAATTGATTTTTTTTTGCACATAAAGAGCTTTTTTTTGGTGGTATTTGGCGGTACACTTTGTTGGGGGTGGGTCAGCAAGACCTCTTGACCTTTGACCTCTGGGGACCCGCCTGCTGACCTTTGGGGGGAGGTCCCTATTCCAATTCCCTGAGTCCTAACCTTATTCTTCCAAGGGAAACCCCAACTAACCTGTGCAAGAAAAAAAAGACGTTGGGTGGGACACATCAAAAATAAATAAATAAAAACCTACTAGGTTTTCTACTTTACTATAAAACATATTTTATTGGATATTTCTTTATAAATTTAGCCCAAAATGTAATCTTAAATAAAAATAAAAGAAAAAAAATCACAATAAGTTAGAGCTGCACGATTCTGGATAAAATGAGCATCACCATTTTTTTTTTCTGCTCAGAATAAAGTTCACAGTTCTCGGCGTATCACACAAAAAAATACAAATTAGGCTAACTTTACCATTTCTTTTTTTATTTTATTTTTTATTTATTGAGCTTTATTTTTCTTCCCAAAAAAAAAAAAAATGCCTTTCAAAAGACTACTACGTAAATACAGTGTGACGTAACAAAATATTGTAACGACCACTATTGTATTGTCTAGGCTAGAGTTTCTGAGAAAAAAAAAATGCATACATATAAACACACAGAAATTCTAAGTAATTTTTTAGCAAAAAAAAAATACTGATTTTAACATGTAAGCAAAAAGTGTCAAAAAGGTTTAGTCTTTAAGTGGTTAAACTGACCTCATTTACAGACTGAAGTTGATCCCTTTGATCCCTAAAAGAGCAGGAGGATACAAATGTTTTTCATCTCTTTTAGGCCCCTTTCACACTGAAGCGTTTTTCAGGCGCTACAGCGCAAAAATAGCGCCTGAAAAAAGCGGGTCCTTTCACTCCAGTGTGAACGCCGGCGGGCTTTCACACTGGAGCGGTGCGCTAGCAGGACGGTAAAAAAAGTCCTGCTAGCAGCATCTTTGGAGCGGTGAAGGAGCCGTGTATTCACCGCTCCTATACCGCTCCTACCCATTGAAATCAATGGGGCAGAGCGGCTATACTGCCAGCAAAGCGCCGTTTGCGGGGGGTTTTAACCTTTTTTCAGCCGCTAGCGGGGGTTAAAAAAATTGGGGTATATATTGCGTTTTTTAAAGCAGAACTTCAGTAATTTTTTCATCTATTAAATCTTCTGCCCTTGTTGTTGTTTTATCTTTGGATAGTAAAACATTTTTTTTTCTGTATACAGCCCACTTCCAGTTTCCTGTCTGGTCATTGTGCATTATGTCATAAGCCTAGACCAGCTCTCTCTCCATCTCGTGACAGCTTGCCAGCAAGGGAGGGGGAATAAGTCATAAGAGGGCCAATGAGAGATGCAGAGCTGGAGGTGTGTCTCTGTGTAATTCCAGGAAGTAAAAAGGCAGCAGCTTCGGCTTCCCACAGTAAAAATGGAGCAGCCAGACTCAGTGGAGGGAGATTTCTGCAGCATATTTGTCAAGTACAGAATCCCAGTATATATAAAATTATATTATAATATAGAGATATATATGAATGAATGAATGAATGAATAACTTGTATAGCGCTACAATGCGAACTGAATCGCCTCAAGGCGCTGTATTGGCGATTGGTTATCAAGCTTCTAGAAGAGGTGGTCTTGAGTTTCTTCCTGAAGGCCTGATGGTTTTCTTCCATGCGGATGTCGGTTGGTAGAGCGTTCCATAGCCGTGGTCCCTGGACAGCGAATCTCCGTTCCCCCTTTGATTTGTAGCGGGATTTAGGAATGAGGAGCAGATTTTGATTAGCCGATCGAAGACTGCGATTCGGTGTGTAGTGTTTTATTTTCTCGCAAAGGTATTGCGGAGCGTTTCCATGGGAACATTTGTGGGTGAGGCAGAGGGTCTTGAATGCGACCCGATTCTTTACGGTTAGCCAATGTAGGTTCCTCAGGGATGGGGAGATGGATTCCCAGGGTTTTTTCCCTGTTATCAGTCTTGCCGCCGTGTTTTGGATAAGTTGTCAGCGCGCAAGTTGATATTGGGGTAATCCTATATATATATAAATATATATAAATAATATGCAAAGTGGTTGGAGGGAAGCTTCAGAATGGCAAAGATGTTTTTATTACAAATTATGTGAGCAGACTTAAGCATTAAAATTCATTAAAAGTGTATTTTTTTTTTAACTGTGTTTAAAAAAAATGCTGTGCAAATATCACGTGACAAAAAAAATTGCAACGATCGCCATTTTATTCCCTAGGGTTACTGCACTCATACAGATATATAATGTTCGGGAGTAATTTTCTAGTAAAAAATACAGATTTAAAAAGGTCGTTAATATCACTTTATTTTCTGTGCCGCTTTATTTGTTATGCAGATAGGAAAAGCAACGTCTAGATCAGGGGGGTCTCGAACTGGCGGCTCTCCAGCTGTTGCAGAACTACAAGTCCCATGAGGCATTGCAAGGCTGACAGTTACAAGCATGACTCCCCACCGGCAGAGGGCATGATGGGACTTGTAGTGCCTCAACAGCTGGAGGGAAACCAGTTTGAGACCCCTCCCCCCCTGAGATGGTCAGTGTTAGAGAGCTGCAGACAACTTTTACTAAATAACCCGCCAATAAGTAACCCGCCAATAAGTAACCCGCCAATAAGTAACCCGCCAATAAGTAACCCTTCTAACATCCAAACACAGGGCAAAGCCAGTGATTTGGTAACCCAGTTACAACTCATGTTGTAGATTAACCTGTAGAAATATTTAAGGGGGGAAAATCACCCGACTATCACAGGACAATCCCAGAGAGAGTCCAGACAGCCAACATTCTCATTGGCTTCCTAGACCCCACATTAGAATGAACGGCTCCTCAATGAGCGGATTTCTCTCGGCATTCCACACCACACAGGCAGCCTCACTTCTCAGGATTTGGGCTTTTCTGCACCAACCAACCAGGATCTCACTTTTATTTTCTAAACTGCACTGATGACATGAATGGGACGAGCTGACTGGTGGCTTTGGACAGACGGCTTCTCCAACACACAAGTCCCCATACACAGGGTGTCAGGACCATACAATCTCCACAGCAGATATCGGGACGAATGAATTATACAGATACAGCTGGAGGTTACGCAATGTCTCCGGAAATCAGAGGGGATAAAAAAGGGAAAGTGAAACATGTTTATGTTCTCTACTGTCACTGATTAACATCGAATCATCTGAAGAATCAAACACACACACAAAAATAAAAAATCAGTAGAAGATAGTATATAGCAAGTGGAAACCAGTATCTAGCGGCCATTTTTTTTTCCCAGTATCAAAGCAAGAATGCGATTGGTTGGTAAATGAGGCAGACCCCTCCTCTCACCTCTCTGACAAGCTGCAAGCTAAGCGCTCCGTGGGCCTTGACAAAACACGGCTCGATGCAGAATCAATGAGAACCGAGCTAAATGGTTAACAAGGAAGAGGGGGGTGTTAAGAATTCCATTCATTGCTATGCAGGAATGAGGACCTGGTGACCAGCATGGCAAAGGACAATTGTGGGAGCCACACTGAAGAGCCCCATACCACAAGAGGGGGATTTTTTCAACCTGAAAAGTTGAATAAAAATAAAATAAAATAAAAACAGGGCTTGTGGCCTAGCTAGATTATTTTCACCATGTAGGATGAAGCATGAATGCTTATATCCTGAATAATAATAATAATATAATAATAAAATAATAGTATAATAATATCTAACTGGTCGATTTGATAAACAGTCCAGAAAAGCCCCTTGGGAGCACTTGCCACCATCACCTGCCACCCAAATGCAGCGTGTCACTTGCCACCATCACCCAAATGCAGCGTGTCGCTTGCCACCATCACCCAAATGCAGCGTCTCATGTGCCACTCATTTTTTTACATCACAGAAATCTGACATTTTAACAGTGGTGTGAATACTTTTTATATCCACTGTGTGTATATATAATAAAAAAATAGCAAAAATGAGGATCCAATAATTTTACTTCAAAAGTCTTCATACAAAATCAGATAAATTTCATACAAGCAATTGTACAGTTTCAAGCATTACAAAGCTCTTCATCAGGCCATCATTCACAGCTTGAAACTGTACAATTGCTTGTATGAAATGTATCTGATTTTGTATGAAGATGGACTTTTGAAGTAAAATTATTGTATCATACGGAGATCTCTTCCTCATTTTTGCAGTTCCATATCAGTGGATCAATTGGGAGCCGACTGTGGAAGAGATCTTTCTGTTCAGTCACTTATCTATGGCACAGCAGGAGTGACTTGAATATATATTTTTTTTTTCCTTCCCCCTTCATTTCTATTATTTTTTAAAGCATAAAATGTTTTATCCCCAAGACATAATTGCAAAAAAAAAAAAAAAGAAAAAAAAAAAAAAAAGTATAGTACCGGTATATTATCAGAAAAAAAAAAAAAAAAAAAATATATATATATATATATATATATATATATATATATATATATATATAGCTATATATATATATATATATATTCTATATATATATATAGAGATATATATATATATATATATCTCTAATATAATATTATATTTCTAAAATTGTATAGTACAGGACACCGCAAACGTGTCCTGGATGGCAGGTACATTCCCCCGATATTTGAGTCGTGGTCCCCTAAAAGGGGACGGTTGCAGAGCATTTGTGGTACTCAGGGGTTCTCACCCGAGTTAAGTTTGGCTGGAGAGGACTGACTTCCAGGACTCTCTGGATTGCTAAATTTATATTAGGGACCTGGGATTTCGAAGGCTTAAAGACTTGGGAGGGAAGAGCCTTCAAACCCCGACTATCAGGGACTTGTCCCAAAAGGGGTTAAGTCCCAGGTGAGGGAGGCTAGAAAGGCAGCAGAAGGGAAATCAGCACCTGTGTCAAGGGAGAGAACGAGAGACTCAAACTGTGCAGCCAGTGTGCGCTCTCAGACAGACCCGGGCTGCTAACCCCCTGTATGGTCGTGCACCCTTAATTTGGAGGAGCCGAACCCCCTGTATGGGACCAAAAACTAGGGGGGGGGGAGAAAAAATTATATTTTACACACACACACACTAGAGCTGCAAGATTGAGAATGAGAATCACGATTTTCTTTTGCTTAGGATAAAAAGATCACGATTCTCGCGTAAAATCTTTTGCATTATACAAAAAAAAAAATGGGCTAACTTTACTGGATAGATTATATATATATATATATATATATATATATATATATATATATATATATATATATATATATATATATATATATATTTATTTATTTATATATAGTTTGGGGGTTCCAAGTAATTTTTTTTTTTTTAGCAAAAAAAAAATAAAAATAAATGAAACCAACAAATGTCAGAAAAAGGTTTAGTGTTTAAGGCCCCTTTCACACTGGGGCGGGAGCGTCGTCGGCGGTAAAACAGCACTATATTTAGCGCTGCTTTACCGTCGTTTTTGCTGCGGTATTCGGCCGCTAGCGGTGCGGTTTTAACCCCCGCTAGCGCCCGAAAAAGGGTTACAACCCCCTGCAAAGTGCGGCGGTATTACCGCGGTGTCCCATTGAAATCAATGGGTAGGAGCGGTATAGGTAGCGGTGAATACACAGCTCCTTCACCGCTCCAAAGATGCTGCTAGCAGGACTTTTTTGACCGTCCTGCTAGCGCACCGCTCCAGTGTGAAAGCCCTTCAGCTTTCACAGTGGAGTGAATGGGGCCGGACTTTTTCAGGCGTTGTACAGGCGCTATTTTTAGCGCTGTAGCGCCTGAAAAAACACCCCAGTGTGAAAGGGGCCTACGTGGTTGAACTTTTTTCACTTACACACAAAGTGTATTCCTTTGACAAATTGTTACAATGTTTATACTTAAATTCAACTGATAAAGAATGTTGCGATTCTTGGCAGACTGCCCAGTTTTTCTCTTCCTTTCTTTTTGAGGGCTTCAGTAGAGCAGAGAAATTGTGAAACACTTTAGTCAAGAGATAGAGATATATATATATTTTTTTTTTTTTATTAGTGTGTGTGTAGTAACTGGGGATAGCTCTTTAAATAACCACCAGCCACTTTGATGAAAGCAAATTGTTCATTTAGTTTAATTCCAGCCAAAGTAAATAAACAGCCCAAATCCTGATATTGGTGACAAACAGCGGGCTCACCGCTAGTTTTTGGTCCCATACAGGGGGTATTTAAAAAAAAAAAAAAAAAAAATAGATGTATTTATTTATTTTACATATAAATACATTTTATTTAATTTATTTTAAATTAAAATTTCTCTGCAAAAAGCCAAAAATGTAAAACGCCTGTAAACAAAACGCTGCTAAACATGAGTTACAGTGTTTGCAAGCTGTTACAGGCATTTGGCATTTCAAACGCCTCTGAACATCCGTCCTGAACGCATTTATTTTGCATTCCAAAAAATGCTTCCAAACTCCCCTGCCTAGAAATGACCCCCCATGTACAGGTACTGATAAGATACAGAGTTCAGGGGAAGCTGGGGAAAAATAAAAATAAAAAGACGCCCCACTGCCGGTATATGTCGGTATATGTCGGTATATGTCGGTTTCCCAGCAGCAGTGTACATGAGGCCTTGGGAATAATAAAAGCCGGCAGCCACACAGTATAACAAACGCCTCCCAATCAGCAATATTCTCATTAGTGGGCTAAACCCGACGACATTTAATAATTAATTAGCTGATAAAACTTTCAAGCATGCGGTGTGAGACCTAAACACAGGGCGGGCGCACACATGTCAGGAGTTGCACAATGTGTGTTGTTTATAGCCATACAGAGCGATACAACAGCAGCCAGACGCAAAGCATGATGGGAGAAGGAAGTGTAAACATTGCATTGCCTACTATTCTCCTGTCTGGCCATGTGATGCAATCAATGAATGGGAGAGTTCTATTACAAAGAGGAGGAAGCCATCCAAACACAATGTTTGTGTTTTGGTGCCCCCGTCAGATGCCTCTAGCTGCCCCCGTCAGATGCCTCTAGCTGCCCCCACAGACAGGAGAATCATTCAGAAGGAACTGGACTGAACCCAACACATTATCTACCCCCCCCCCCCCCCCCCCCCAGGTGTGACAAATCGCAGAGAGCGCTGCTACAAGTGTCTACGCCTTATGTAACCGACAAGACGGAGCCTGCAGCAACGCCAAAACACAAAAGGCAAGGACGGCGGTGAGCGGCGGGGTGCGATGCCAAGCAACCCCAGCCTGACGTCTTCTCCTCAGACGGCACGGGGGAGATGGGGAAAGGCTGCAAGCAACTATTAACCACAAGTGCCCATCACCCGGGCGATCCCACCGGAGGCAAAAACAATCGCTGCACAAGTGCCCATCACCCGGGCGATCACACCGGAGGCAAAAACAATCGCTGCACTAAAGGCAAATTCCACTCATGGAGGGCAGCGTGGCGCTGTGTGCCAGGCCTGAGCCACGTTTACATCAACTACCTGAAGTCCCAACAGGTCAGAACCCAAAATCATCATCTCAACACCCTCGGGGCAAGACAAATACACCTCGATCGAAAACTCCCATTCTGTACATCCGGGGTGACAAACACCAATATAATACACCTCTATATTCCACCCCACCACATCTACACCGTACAAATGTTTATATACAACGCCATGTGACCCCCCCCCCCCCCCCCCCGCAGGGAGGGCTGTGCGCTATAAGAAACAATGTGGACATGTATGGTGTCATGTGACAGGAAGCTGCAGCCCCCCTCTCCCCCTTGGAGGTCTGTGCTCAGTGTCATGTGACAGGATGCAGCAGCCCCATATTGATAAACAATGCCATTTGACAGGATGTTGTGACCACCCCAATCCCCCACCATGTTACTGAATCCTGCCATCTCCTCTCCCTCAGGGCCTCTTCTGTTCCCTATCCTATGTAGCCCCCCCCCCTGGGGCCCCTATGTTTACACAAAGTCCCATGTGACAGGATCCTGCAGCCACCTCCTCCTCTCAGGTATCCCCCCCTATATATGGTATCATGTGAAAGGCTGCTGCAGTCCCCTCCCCCTAGGCCTGTGTTTATATACTGTACAACGAGACAGGACACTGCAGCCTTCTCATAGGCTGCAGACCCCGGGCCCTGCGCCTATTCATAGCAGCAAACGACTGTGTGCTGCACGCCACTGTGTACATGACACCGTGCAACAGGAAACTGCAACCAATCCCCCCCACCCCCAGCCCAGCCCTTATATTTATAAGCTGTGCCACGTGGCAGGATGCTGCAACCCGATGAGGCCTTGTGGTAATATACAGCACCATGTGACAGGCTGCTGTAGCCCCCCAACTATATACAGCACCATGTGAAGCTGCAGCCCCGTCTTGTTTACATATAGTGTCATGTGACAGGAAGCGGCCCCTTCTCTTTACATATGGCACCATGTGACAGGAAGCGCCCCCTCCTCCTGTTTACAGGGCACCATGTGACAGGAAGCAGCACCCCTTCTGTTTACACAGGGCACCATGTGACAGGAAGCAGCCCCCCTTCTGTTTACAGGGCACCATGTGACAGGAAGCAGCCCCCCCTTCTGTTTACAGGGCACCATGTGACAGGAAGCAGCCCCCCCTTCTGTTTACAGGGCACCATGTGACAGGAAGCAGCCCCCCTTCTGTTTACAGGGCACCATGTGACAGGAAGCGCCCCCCCTTCTGTTTACAGGGCACCATGTGACAGGAAGCAGCCCCCCTTCTGTTTACAGGGCACCATGTGACAGGAAGCAGCCCCCCTTCTGTTTACAGGGCACCATGTGACAGGAAGCGCCCCCCCCTTCCGTTTACAGGGCACCTTGTGACAGGAAGCAGCCCCCCCTTCTGTTTACAGGGCACCTTGTGACAGGAAGCAGCCCCCCTTCTGTTTACATACGGCACCATGTGACAGGAAGCGCCCCCCCCTTCCGTTTACAGGGCACCTTGTGACAGGAAGCAGCCCCCCTTCTGTTTACATACGGCACCTTGTGACAGGAAGCAGCCCCCCCTTCTGTTTACATACGGCACCATGTGACAGGAAGCAGCCCCCCCTTCTGTTTACATACGGCACCATGTGACAGGAAGCAGCCCTCCCTTCTGTTTACATACGGCACCATGTGACAGGAAGCAGCCCTCCCTTCTGTTTACATACGGCACCATGTGACAGGAAGCAGCCCCCCTTCTGTTTACATACGGCACCATGTGACAGGAAGCAGCCCTCCCTTCTGTTTACATACGGCACCATGTGACAGGAAGCAGCCCTCCCTTCTGTTTACATACGGCACCATGTGACAGGAAGCAGCACCCCCTTCTGTTTACATACGGCACCATGTGACAGGAAGCAGCCCCCCCTTCTGTTTACATACGGCACCATGTGACAGGAAGCAGCCCCCCCTTCTGTTTACATACGGCACCATGTGACAGGAAGCAGCCCCCCCCTTCTGTTTACATACGGCACCATGTGACAGGAAGCAGCCCCCCCCTTCTGTTTACATACGGCACCATGTGACAGGAAGCAGCCCCCCCTTCTGTTTACATACGGCACCATGTGACAGGAAGCAGCCCCCCCCCCCTTCTGTTTACATACGGCACCATGTGACAGGAAGCGGCCCCTTCTGTTTACATACGGCACCATGTGACAGGAAGCTGCCCCTTCTGTTTACATACGGCACCATGTGACAGGAAGCTGCCCCTTCTGTTTACATACGGCACCATGTGACAGGAAGCAGCCCCTTGCGTTTACATAGGGTACCATGTGACCCCCCCAGTGTCCCCGATACTCACACTCTAGGGAGGGGCAATGGCGGGGCTCCCCTCCTCTGTACACACCAACCCCCCCGGTACTCACACTCGGGGAAGGGCAGTGGTGGGGCCCCACTGTACACACCCCCCGGTTCCGCGGTACTCACACCCGGGGGAGGGGCTCCCCTCCTCTGTACACACCCCCCAGGTCCCGGTACTCGCACTCGGGGAGTACAGTTCCCCGTTACTCACACTCAATGGAGGGGCAGTGGCGGGGCCCCTCCTCTGTACACCCCCCACCCCCGGTACTCACACTCAGGGGGAGGAGCTCTCCTCTGTACACACCCCCGGTATGGACACTCGGGGGAGGGGCTCTCCTCTGTACACACACCCCATTCCCCGGTACTCACAATCGGAGGAGGGGCAGTGGCGGGGCCCCTCTGTACACACCCCCCCTGGTTCCCCGGTACTCACTCGGGGGAGGGGCCCCTCATCTGTACACACCCCCGGTACCCCGGTATTCCCACTCGGGGGAGGGGCTCTCCTCTGTACACCCCCCCCCCGGTTCCCCGGTACTCACACTCGGGGAGGGGCAGTGGCGGGGCCCCTCTCTGTACACACCCCCCGTTCCCCGGTACTCACACTCGGGGGAGGGGCAGTGGCGGGGCCCCTCCTCTCTGTACACACCCCCCGGTTCCCCGGTACACACACTCGGGGGAGGGGCAGTGGCGGGGCCCCTCCTCTGTACACAACCCCCCGGTTCCCCAGTACTCACACTCGGGGGAGGGGCAGTGGCGGGGCCCCTCCTCTGTACACACTCCCCCCGGTTCCCCGGTACTCACACTCGGGGGAGGGGCAGTGGCGGGGCCCCTCCTCTGTACACACCCCCGTGTCCCCGGTACTCACACTCGGGGGAGGGGCAGTGGCGGGGCCCCTCCTCTGTACACAACCCCCCGGTTCCCCGGTACTCACACTCGGGGGAGGGGCAGTGGCGGGGCCCCTCCTCTGTACACACTCCCCCCGGTTCCCCGGTACTCACACTCGGGGGAGGGGCAGTGGCGGGGCCCCTCCTCTGTACACACTCCCCCCGGTTCCCCGGTACTCACACTCGGGGGAGGGGCAGTGGCGGGGCCCCTCCTCTGTACACACTCCCCCCGGTTCCCCGGTATTCCCACTCGGGGGAGGGGCTCTCCTCTGTACACCCCCCCCCGGTTCCCCGGTACTCACACTCGGGGAGGGGCAGTGGCGGGGCCCCTCCTCTGTACACCCCCCCCGGTTCCCCGGTACTCACACTCGGGGAGGGGCAGTGGCGGGGCCCCTCTCTGTACACCCCCCCCGGTTCCCCGGTACTCACACTCGGGGAGGGGCAGTGGCGGGGCCCCTCTCTGTACACCCCCCCCGTTCCCCGGTACTCACACTCGGGGGAGGGGCAGTGGCGGGGCCCCTCCTCTCTGTACACACCCCCCTGTTCCCCGGTACCCACACTCGGGGGAGGGGCAGTGGCGGGGCCCCTCCTCTGTACACAACCCCCCGGTTCCCCCGTACTCACACTCGGGGGAGGGGCAGTGGCGGGGCCCCTCCTCTGTACACACTCCCCCCGGTTCCCCGGTACTCACACTCGGGGGAGGGGCAGTGGCGGGGCCCCTCCTCTGTACACACTCCCCCCGGTACTCACACTCGGGGGAGGGGCAGTGGCGGGGCCCCTCCTCTGTACACACTCCCCCCGGTTCCCCGGTACTCACACTCGGGGGAGGGGCAGTGGCGGGGCCCCTCCTCTGTACACACTCCCCCCGGTTCCCCGGTACTCACACTCGGGGGAGGGGCAGTGGCAGGGCCCCTCCTCTGTACACACTCCCCCCGGTTCCCCGGTACTCACACTCGGGGGAGGGGCAGTGGCGGGGCCCCTCCTCTGTACACACTCCCCCCGGTTCCCCGGTACTCACACTCGGGGGAGGGGCAGTGGCGGGGCCCCTCTGTACACACTCCCCCCGGTTCCCCGGTACTCACACTCGGGGGGAGGGGCAGTGGCGGGGCCCCTCCTCTCTGTACACACCCCCCCCGGTACACACATTTGGGGGAGGGGCAGTGGCGGGGCCCCTCCTCTCTGTACACACCCCCCCGGTTCCCTGGTCTCCCCGGTACTCACACTCGGGGGAGGGGCAGTGGCGAGGCCCCTCCTCTCTGTACACCCCCGTTCCCCGGTCTCCCCACTCGGGGGAGGGGCAGTGGCAGGGCCCCTCCTCTCTGTACACACCCCCCTACACACATTTGGGGGAGGGGCAGTTGCGGGGCCCCTCCTCTCTGTACACACCCCCCCGTACACACATTTGGGGGAGGGGCAGTGGCGGGGCCCCTCCTCTCTGTACACACCCCCCGTTCCCCGGTACACACATTTGGGGGAGGGGCAGTGGCGGGGTCCCTCCTCTCTGTATACACACCCCCTCCCCGGTTCCCCGGTCTCCCCGGTACTCACACTCGGGGGAGGGGCAGTGGCGGGGCCCCCCGTCTCTGGAACACACCGTCCACGAACACCCCGTTCTTGCCCAGGCAGCGCAGGTAGAACTCGGCGTCCTGCTCGTCTCCGGCGGTGAAGATCTCCAGGTGGCGGCGGGAGATGAAGCTGGAGTGGCCCATGCTGACATCCACCGAGCCCTGAGACGAGTTGCGGCCTATGGTCACCGAGCGCTTCTTCATCAGGTACTCGAACTCCCGGCCCTCCAGCCGGGCCACCACCGCCGCCATCTTCTCTCAGGTGACTCCGGGCACCGGCGGCGGCGGCCAGCGACAGAAAAGGAAAGAAGGAGGGGGAGGGAGGGCGCAGCCTAACCTTCCAGCGGCACGCAGCCGACGGCCCGCAGCCAATGGGGACAGCCCGACGTGCGGGTGGGCGGGGCCTCGCGCGGACGGTTCGGTTGAGACGCGTGGTGTGACTGGGTGGACGTCACCGGGCGGGGCTTCGGGGTGGTTGGGTTGAGGCGTGCTCGGGGAGGAATGGCAGTGACAGCCGGGGGCGGGGCCAGGGTTAGGTTGTGGCGGAGAAGAGCGGCCTTGTGGGCGGGAGTAGGCTCTGCTCCTGTGAGCGGCGTGGCCGGGCCTTCTGCACCACAACAACGGACACCAACCCCCCCCTCCATCCCCTCCCCCGCCCGCCCGGGGACCGACCCGACCAGAAATGTCACCCTTCCTGTCATGTGTGACCGCCAATCACAGCCTGCAATAAAATATAAACAAACCCAATGTGTACACAACAATCACCTCATGTCACACACACCGAACCCCGTCCCGTGTCCGGATACAATAATCCATTCATATATATGGACCGATCATATATACAACATTCCTGTCATGTGTACAGGCCATTCATAAATATCACCTCTCTGTATATATATATACAGTGTATATAGAGAGACAGATACATATACTGTATATATACTGTACATACAGTGTATATAGAGAGACAGATACATATACTGTATATATATATATATATATATATATATATATATATATATATATATACTCTGCATACCGTGTATATAGAGAGACAGATACATATACTGTATATATATATATATATATATATATCATAAATAAATACATTCCAGTCAGGAATACGATTGGTATACACATAAAAATCACCTCATGCCATCTACAGACCCTATCGGATCAATAACATTGGCATCAAGAGTAGTGTTCATATATACAGTATATACATAAAAGAATCTGTACAAAATAATCCATTCATATACTGTATATACCCCATCATACCAATACATCATTCGTGTCAGATGCACTGGCCCTTTATAAAAATCATACAAAAAGTATATATATATATATATATATATATATATATATATATATATATATATATATATATAGCGATAGATACATGTACTATATATATACACTGTAAGTATGGTATAAAAGCATATATATATATATATATATATATATATATATATATATATATATATATATATATAATATACACTATGAGGTGATTATTATTTATGTACAGATGGCGCTTCTGAAAGGAATTTTCTCTATATAAGATATGGGAATATGATAGATATATACAGTATATATATATATATATATATATATATATATACATATATACAAACATTCCAGTCAGTAGTGCCATGTGTATACACATAACAATCACCTCATGTCATATACAGACCACACCGGATCAATAACATTGGCATCAAGAGTAGAGTTCATATAGAAATACACATAAGACTATGTACAAAATAATCCATTCATATACTGTATGTACCCCATTATACCAATACATCAATATATACTCTATATATTCATATTCCCATATCTTATATAGAGAAAATTCCTGTCAGAAGCACCATCTGTACATAAATAATAATCGCCTCAGTGTATATTATAAATATATATATATATATGCTTTTATACCATACTTACGGTGTGTATATATATATAGAGAGATAGATACATATACTGTATATATATGTCATATAAATAAAAACATTCCAGTCAGGAGGACCGTGTGCCTACACATAACAATCACCTCATGTCATATATACCATACCGGATCAATATCATCAAAAGTGCTATATATATATATATATATATATATATATATATATATATATATATATATATATATATTATATATATATATATTTATTTATTTATTTACATAAATACACAAAATAATCCACTCATATATGTACCTTATCATATCAATACAACATTCCTTTTAATGTCATACATAAAAATAATTTTATATATATATATATTATTATACACAATTTATATAGCGCCAACAGTTTATGCACCGCTTAAGGGGGGGACAGCACAATTACAGTACAATACAGAAGGGACAGGAGGGCCCGGCTCAACCGCCTCCCATTCATTCAAGTGTGACTTTTCACACCGGGGCGTTGCGCTTGCGGGACGTTCCAAAAAGTCCTGCAAGCAGCATCTTTGGGGCAGTTTGGGAGCGCTGTATTTAGCGCCTGAAAAGCACTTCGAAAGCGCCACAACACAGGAGTTTTTAACCCCTTCTTTGGGGTTAAAAGCGCCCCGCTAGCAGCCTAAAAGCGCAGCTAAAACAAGCAACGCTTTAGCACTAACGCAGCCATGGCCCCAGTGTAAAAGGGGTCTTAGGGGTTCACTAAAACAGTTTTTTTACCGGTGAGTACAAGTTCAAATACTTTCAGTCAAGTACTCACCGACACCAAGTATCGATACCTTTGCGGTGCGATTTGAGCACAAACAAGAATCACATGCAATTCAAACAGGAATGCAGTGCGATTCTCCACACTGCTCCTGTGTGAGCCCAGGCTGAGGTCACCATGACAAGCCTGGATTCAAACAGGAGCGGTGCGGGGAAACCACAGGCGTTTTCGGACAGGAACCGCACCACATTCATGTTAAAGTCTCATTCGATTATTTGCAGTGCAGTTTGAGCCCACTCATTTTGAAGTGCTTATTGCATTTTGCAGATTTGCACTACAGTCCATTTAACATGGTTTCCTGTAGAACATGTTCTGTAGTGCAAATCTGCAAAATGCAAAAAGCACTAACAATGCATAGGTGTGAACCAGGCCTTAAACCCTAAAGCCCCATACACACGGTCGGACTTTTTCATGGATTCTGTCCGATCGGACAATGTTGTTGAAAAATCAGACCGTGTGTATGCACCATCGGACAGTGTACGTCGGATTGTCCGACGGACAAAGTCTTATCTCCTGCTGGATAGATTTGCCGACAACCCGGTCCGATCACACCAAATCCGATCGTGTGTACGGTTGTCCGACCGGACAAAGTGCTACGCATGCTCAGATCACATTACAAGACCAAAGCTATTGGCTACTAGCCTCTACGTAGTCCCGTCGTAGGCAACAAACGTCACCACGTTCAGAATGATCGGATTTTCCGACAACTTTGTCCGACCGTGTGTACGCAAAACCAACATCAGACAAAGTATGACGGACAGGATCCGACCGACCTGGTCCGCGGATTGTCCGACCGTGTGTATGGGGCTTAAGATATATATTATATTTCCGTATCTTATATAAAGAAAATTCCTGTCAGAACTGCCATCTGTACATAAATAATATTCACCTCATAGTGTACATGAAATGCATATTATATATATATATATATATAAATATATATATATATATATATATATATATATATATATATATATGAAACATTACTGTCATAGGTAACATCTGCACATAAAAATCACTTCATATAATATAAATACATAAAAATCACCTCAAATAATATAAATACATAAAAATCACCTCAAATAATATAAATACATACCATATTATAACAAAAATATTCCTATCATATTGTTACTCAGGTCACCATATCTTTTTTAGATAAAGTTCCAGTCAGAAGCGCTGTCTGTACAAAAATAATAAAAATCACCTTATAGTGTATATTATATACTGTATATATATATATATATATATATATACAGTATATCATATGAAACATTCATATCAAAGCAAATCAATATTAAAAAATCAATAATATCAATATATATCAATAATAATAATAATCAATACTATCATATCAAATATTCCTGTCACAAGTGCCATCTGTACATATGAATCACCTCATATAATGTCATTATCATAAATTCCATATCATATACATAAAACATTCCTGTCACATATACCGGCTATGCATAATAATCACCATATCAATCATATCTTATATAGATGAAATCATATCATATATAACATATATACTATAATAATATCATATAAACAAAACATTCCTGTCAGAACGAGTGCTGTATATAAGGATCACCTCATATAATAAATATCACTTATACTATATAATTTAAATGGCCATATACTATATATACCGTATATACCGTATACTATATCATAGAGATAACTTTCCTGTCAGATGTACCGTCTGTATATATAATAATTACAATATATATACTGTATGTGGGTGTGTATACAGTATATTATGATGTAATTATTATATGTACAGACGATACATCTGACTGGAATGTTGATATGATATATTACATAATATGTGGTAATTCTCTGATATAGTCGGTATGTGTGTTAGGCCCCTTTCACACTAAGGGGGTTTTTCAGGCGCTACAGCGTTAAAAATAGCGTCTGTATAGCGCCCGAAAAAAGTGTCTCCTTTCACTTTGCGGGCGGTTTTAACCCTTTTTCGGGGTTAAAACCGCCCCGCTAGCGGCCGAATAGCGGCGCTAAAACGACGGTAAAGCGCCGCTTTACTGCCGACGCCCGCACCGCCCCGTGAAAGGGCTTAAGGATCATCTCATATGTAACAAGCCGGACCCTCGGATTCCTCCTGTATTAACCGCTTCAATACAGGGCTTTTAAACACCCTTCCTTACCAGAGCACTTTTTGCGATTCGGCACTGCGTCGCTTTAACTAACAATTGCGCGGTCGTGCGACGTTACACCCAAACAAAATTGACGTCCTTTTTTTCCCACAAATAGAGCTTTCTTTTGGTGGTATTTGATCGCCCCTGCGGTTTTTATTTTTTGCGCTATAAACAAAAGAAGAGCGACAATTTTGAAAAAAAAACACAATATTTTTTACTTTTTGCTATAATAAATATCCCATTTTTTTTAAAAAAAAAACTATTTTTTTTCCTCAGTTTAGGCCGATACGTATTCTTCTACATATTTTTGGTAAAAAAAATCGCAATAAGCGTATATTGATCGGTTTGCGCAAAAGTTATAGCGTCTACAAAATAGGGGATAGATTTATTGAATTTTTTTTTTTTTTTTTTTTTTTTTACTATTAATGGCGGCGATCTGCGATTTTTTTTTCGTGACTGCGACATTGCGGCGGACACTTCGGACACTTTTGACACATTTTTGGAACCATTCACATTTACACAGCGATCGTTGCTATAAAATTGCAATGATTACTGTGTAAATGTGACTGGCAGGGAAGGGGTTAACACTAGAGGGCGCTGGAGGGGTTAATATGTGTCCCTATAGGAATGATTCTAACTGTAGGGGGAGGGGACTTAAGGGGAGGAGACCGATCATGTGATCCTCCGTACTGGGATCACATGATCGGTCTCCTCCCCGCTGACAGGACGTGGAGCTGTGTGTTTACACACACAGCTCCACGGTCCCGCCCGGTCCCGTTGTTTTAACGGGCAATCGCGGGTGCCCGGCGGACATCGCGGCCGCCGGGCACTCGCACCGGGTCCCGAGCGATGCCGCGGGCGCGCGCGCGCGCGCCGCCGGCGGCGCGCGCGCGCCCCCCAGGCGGCCGGGAATCCGAGGACGTCATATGACGCCCACCCAGGATGGTAGATCCACCTTGTGGGCGTCATATGTCTATGGGCGGTGTTGAAGTGGTTAATAATGACACATACTATATCATATACATTATATACAAAATATTGTAAAAATAAAACATTGCTGTGAGAAGTGCCGCCTGTGGTTTACCTTATATTTTATACATGATATATACAATATATTATAAATAATACATTTCAGTCAGAAAAAGCAGCTGTATGTAAGAAGCATTTTATATGCAGTGCCTTGAAAAAGTATTCATACCCCTTGAAATTCCCCACATTTTCTCATGTTACAACCAAAAACATAAATGTATTTTATTGGGATTTTATGTGATGGACCAACACAAAGTGTCACATAATTGTGAAGTGGAAGGAAAATGATAAATGATACAAATAAATATGTGAAAAGTGGGGGGGGGGGGGGGTATTTGTATTCAGCCCCCTTTACTCTGATACCCCTAACTAGAATCTAGTGGAACCAATTGCCTTCAGAAGTCACCTAATTAGTAAATAGAGTCAACCTGTGTGTCATTTAATCTCAGTATAAATACAGCTGTTCTGTGAAGCCCTCGGAGGTTTGTTAGAGAACCTTAGTGAACAAACAGCATCATGAAGGCCAAGGAACACACCAGACAGGTCAGGGATGAAGTTGTGGAGAAGTATAAAGCAGGGTTAGGTTATAAAATAATCTCCCAAGCTATGACCATCTCACGGAGCTCTGTTCAATCCATCATCGGGAAATGGAAAGAGTATGGGACAACTGCAAACCTACCAAGACATGGCCGTCCACCTAAACTGACCGGGCCGGGCAAGGAGAGCATTCATCAGAGAAGAGCCAAGAGGTCCATGGTAACTCTGGAGGAGCTGCAGAGATCCACAGCTCAGGTGGGAGAGTCTGTCCACAGGACAACTATAAAGCCCCATACACACGGTCGGACAATCCGCGGACCAGGTCTGTCGGACCATGTCCGTCATACTTTGTCCGATGTTGGTTTTGCGTACACACGGTCGGACAAAGTTGTCGGAAAATCCGATCATTCTGAACGTGGTGACGTTTGTTGCCTACGACGGGACTACGTAGAGGCTGGTAGCCAATAGCTTTGGTCTTGTAATGTGATCTGAGCATGCGTAGCACTTTGTCCGGTCGGACAACCGTACACACGATCGGATTTGGTGTGATCGGACCGTGTTGTCGGCAAATCTTTCCAGCAGGAGATAAGACTTTGTCCGTCGGTCAAACCGACGAACACTGTCCGATGGTGCATACACACGGTCTGATTTTTCAACAACCTTGTCCGATCGGACAGAATCCATGAAAAAGTCCGACCGTGTGTATGGGGCTTTAGTCGTGTTCTCCACAAATCTGCCCTTTATGGAAGAGTGACAAGAAGAAAGACATTGGAGAAAGAAAGTCATAAGAAGTCCTGTTTGTAGTTTGTGAGAAGCCATGTGGGGGAGGGGAGCAAACATGGGGAAGAAGGTGATCTGGTCACATGAGACCAAAATTCAACTTTTTGGCCTAAAAGCAAAACGCTATGTGTGGAGGAAACTAACACTGCCCATCCCCCTGAACACACCATCCCCACTGTGAGACATGGTGGTGGCAGCATCATGTGGTGGGGATGGTTTTCTTCAGCAGGGACAGGGAAGCTGGTCAGAGTTGATGGGAAGATGGATGGAGACAAATACAGGACAATCTTAGAAGAAAACCTGTTATGCCGCGTACAAACGACTTTTTAATTCTCCAGGGTCCTTGCTTTCAAAAAATGTATCATGTTTTGACGGGTTTTAAAGCCATTTTCAGACCTCAAATGATTTTTTAACAATTGTAAAAAACGTCTCTGACGGTGAAAGGGTTAAATCGCGTTCCTGACAATGTCGCCGAAAGATAATATTGAGGAGAAAAAAAAACAAAACAAAAATCGCCGAGAGTTGTGTCTGAAGATTGGCTTACAGGGGAGCCGTGCCCTTCGTTCGTCACAATTCATCCATAACAGTCGGCGGTGACCTCGAGATCCGCGCCCGTGTCATTTCGCAGAGATTGGACGGAATTTGGCAAGCGCTCAGGTCCCGCTCTTATCAGGCTTGGCGTTCGCAGGCTGCTGGCAGACACGGCGATATTTTTGCAAGATCGGCTTTGATAGCTCTGTGACATTGAGAATGTTTATGAAGGCGTCAGCAGCACTCCGGTGAGGGGGGGGGGGAGGGGGAACAGGGGGCGGAGATCTTTTATTATTTTATTTAAAAAAAATAATAATTTGAGACACTTCAGATTTTGGGATTACATAAATTAATAAAGTATTCAACTTGCAGGATGGAAATGTTGAAGCATTATTAGTAGTATATAGACAGGCTAGAAAAAAAAAAACACGCCCACCAAAAGCCCATCCATTATTAGTAGTATATAGACAGGCTAGGGTAGTATATAGACAGGCTAGGGTAGTATATAGACAGGCTAGGGTAGTATATAGACAGGCTAGGGTAGTATATAGACAGGCGAGGGTAGTATATAGACAGGCTAGGGTAGTAGACAGGCTAGGGTAGTATATAGACAGGCTAGGCTAGGGTAGTATATAGACAGGCTAGGGTAGTATATAGACAGGCTAGGGTAGTATATAGACAGGCTAGGGTAGTATATAGACAGGCTAGGGTAGTATATAGACAGGCTAAGGTAGTATAGGGACAGGCTAGGGTAGTATATAGACAGGCTAGGGTAGTATATAGACAGGCTAGGGTAGTATAGACAGGCTAGGGTAGTATATAGACAGGCTAGGGTAGTATATGGACAGGCTAGGGTAGTATAATGACAGGCTAGGGTAGTATATAGACAGGCTAGGGTAGTATATAGACAGGCTAGGGTATATATGGACAGGCTAGGGTAGTATATAGACAGGCTAGGGTAGTATATAGACAGGCTAGGGTAGTATATGGACAGGCTAGGGTAGTATATAGACAGGCTAGGGTAGTATATGGACAGGCTAGGGTAGTATATAGACAGGCTAGGGTAGTATATGGACAGGCTAGGGTAGTATATAGACAGGCTAGGGTAGTATATAGACAGGCTAGGGTAGTATATGGACAGGCTAGGGTAGTATAGGGACAGGCTAGGGTAGTATATAGACAGGCTAGGGTAGTATATAGACAGGCTAGGGTAGTATATAGACAGGCTAGGGTAGTATAAAGACAGGCTAGGGTAGTATATGGACAGGCTAGGGTAGTATATGGACAGGCTAGGGTAGTATATAGGACAGGCTAGGGTAGTATATAGACAGGCTAGGGTAGTATATAGACAGGCTAGGGTAGTATAGACAGGCTAGGGTAGTATATGGACAGGCTAGGGTAGTATATAGACAGGCTAGGCTAGGGTAGTATATAGACAGGCTAGGGTAGTATATAGACAGGCTAGGGTAGTATATGGACAGGCTAGGGTAGTATATAGACAGGCTAGGGTAGTATATAGACAGGCTAGGGTATATAGACAGGCTAGTATATAGACAGGCTAGGGTAGTATATAGACAGGCTAGGGTAGTATATAGACAGGCTAGGGTAGTATATAGACAGGCTAGGGTAGTATATGGACAGGCTAGGGTAGTATATAGACAGGCTAGGGTAGTATATAGACAGGCTAGGGTAGTATATAGACAGGCTAGGGTAGTATATGGACAGGCTAGGGTAGTATATGGACAGGCTAGGGTAGTATATTGACAGGCTAGGGTAGTATATAGACAGGCTAGGGTAGTATATAGACAGGCTAGGGTAGTATATGGACAGGCTAGGGTAGTATATGGACAGGCTAGGGTAGTATATAGACAGGCTAGGGTAGTATAGGGACAGGCTAGGGTAGTATATAGACAGGCTAGGGTAGTATATGGACAGGCTAGGGTAGTATAGGGACAGGCTAGGGTAGTATATAGACAGGCTAGGGTAGTATATGGACAGGCTAGGGTAGTATATAGACAGGCTAGGGTAGTATATAGACAGGCTAGGTATATAGACAGGCTAGGGTAGTATATGGACAGGCTAGGGTAGTATATGGACAGGCTAGGGTAGTATATACAGGCTAGGGTAGTATATGACAGGCTAGGGTAGTATATGGACAGGCTAGGGTAGTATATAGACAGGCTAGGGTAGTATATGGACAGGCTAGGGTAGTATATGGACAGGCTAGGGTAGTATAGACAGGCTAGGGTAGTATATAGACAGGCTAGGGTAGTATATAGACAGGCTAGGGTAGTATATAGACAGGCTAGGGTAGTATATAGACAGGCTAGGGTAGTATATAGACAGGCTAGGGTAGTATAAAGACAGGCTAGGGTAGTATAGACAGGCTAGGGTAGTATATAGACAGGCTAGGTAGTATATAGACAGGCTAGGGTAGTAGACAGGCTAGGGTAGTATATAGACAGGCTAGGGTAGTATATAGACAGGCTAGGGTAGTATATGGACAGGCTAGGGTAGTATATAGACAGGCTAGGGTAGTATATAGACAGGCTAGGGTAGTATATAGACAGGCTAGGGTAGTATATGGACAGGCTAGGGTAGTATATAGACAGGCTAGGGTAGTATATAGACAGGCTAGGGTAGTATATAGACAGGCTAGGGTAGTATATAGACAGGCTAGGGTAGTATAGGGACAGGCTAGGGTAGTATATGGACAGGCTAGGGTAGTATATAGACAGGCTAGGGTAGTATATACAGGCTAGGGTAGTATATAGACAGGCTAGGGTAGTATATAGACAGGCTAGGGTAGTATATGGACAGGCTAGGGTAGTATATTGACAGGCTAGGGTAGTATATGGACAGGCTAGGGTAGTATATAGACAGGCTAGGGTAGTATATAGACAGGCTAGGGTAGTATATAGGGGACAGGCTAGGGTAGTATATAGACAGGCTAGGGTAGTATATGGACAGGCTAGGGTAGTATAGGGACAGGCTAGGGTAGTATATAGACAGGCTAGGGTAGTATATAGACAGGCTAGGGTATTGCGGGTAGGAAGACTGAAGGGGAGGCCGGAGGGAGGATTGAAGGGAGGCCGGAGGGAAGACTGAAGAGGAGGCCGGAGGGAGGATTGAAGGAGAGGCCGGAGAGGAGGCCGGAGGAAGGATTGAAGGGGAGGCTGGAGGGAGGATTGAAGGGGAGGCCAGAGGGAGGACTGAAGGGAAGACTGAAGGGGAGGCCGGGGGAGAATTGAAGGGGAGGGGGGATTGAAGGGAAGCCGGAGAGGAGGGAAGACTGAAGGGGAGGCCGGAAGGAGGATTGAAGGGAGGCCGGAGGGAAGACTGAAGGGGAGGCCGGAGGGAGGATTGAAGGGGAGGCCGGAGAGGAGGCCGGAGGAAGGATTGAAGGGGAGGCTGGAGGGGGGATTGAAAGGGAGGTCGGAGGGAGGATTGAAGGGGAGGACTGAAGGGAAGACTGAAGTGAAGACTGAAGGGAAGACTGAAGGGGAGGCCGGAGGGAGAATTGAAGGGGAGGCTGGAGGCCGGAGAGGAGGCCGGAGAGGAGGCCGGTGGGAGGATTGAAGGGAGGCTGGAGGGAAGACTGGAGAGGAGGCCGTAGGGAGGATTGAAGGGGAGGCTGGAGAGGAAGCTGGAGGAAGGATTGAAGGGGAGGCTGGAGGGGGGATTGAAGGGGAGGCTGGAGGGGGGATTGAAGGGGAGGCCGGAGGGAGGATTGAAGGGGAGGCCGGAGGGAGGACTGAAGGGAAGACTAAAGTGAAGACTGAAGGGAAGACTGAAGGGGAGGCCGGAGGGAGAATTGAAGGGGAGGCTGGAGGGGGGATTGAAGAGGAGGCCGGAGGGAGGATTGAAGGGGAGGCTGGAGGGGGGATTGAAGGGGAGGCCGGAGGGAGGATTGAAGGGGAGGCCGGAGGGAGGACTGAAGGGAAGACTGAAGTGAAGACTGAAGGGAAGACTGAAGGAGAGGCCGGAGGGAGAATTGAAGGGGAGGCTGGAGGGGGGATTGAAGGGGAGGCCGGAGGGAGGACTGAAGGGAAGACTGAAGGGAAGACTGAAGGAGAGGCCGGAGGGAGAATTGAAGGGGAGGCTGGAGGGGGGATTGAAGGGAGGCCGGAGGGAAGACTGAAGGGGAGGCCGGAGGGAGGATTGAAGGGAGGCCGGAGGGAAGACTGAAGGGGAGGCTGGAGAGAGGATTGAAGGGGAGGCCGGAGAGGAGGCCGGAGGAAGGATTGAAGGGGAGGCCGGAGAGGAGGCCGGAGGAAGGATTGAAGGGGAGGCTGGAGGGGGGATTGAAGGGGAGGCCGGAGGGAGGATTGAATGTCTTCTTCTTGCCAAGCTGACCGTTTATGTGAGTTCTGTACTCTGATCTGATCTTCGGAAGAGTCCGTATTGTAGTATTAGGCTGGATTCACATCTGTGGCATTTTTAGTGCTTTTTGCATTTTGTAGATTTGCACCACACTCCATATAACATGGTTTCCTATGGAAGACGTTCTCTGGTGCAAATCTGAAAAATGCAAAAAAGCACTAAAAATGCCATCGGTGTGAATCCGGCCGTAGATAGAAATCCAAACGAAATAGCATTTTGTTTGCTAAAGCTCTGTGTATCATAAACCATAATAAAAACAATCCTTGTTCTCGCCTCTTTTTCATCTCCTGCATCCTCTTTGCAGCCACTTCCCGTCTACTTGGATTCCAGCGATGGCTTCATGCTATTTCTCCAGACGGTGACAACCGCGGGCCATGCCGGTGTAATGTGTGTCAGACGCCATCAGAAGCTCGTATAACGGGGTGACAACGCAGGAGCACAACCGGGAGAGTGTTGTCACCACATAACAGGAAGTGCCTGAACAAGGACCGTCATGGCGGGATCACCGGGGATTATTATAATGAAAGTTGCAGATTTAAAATAAATGAAAAAGGCCGGCAATGCTTTAATGCCAAACCCTCCCCCTCCCCCTCTCCTGTTTGTTTCTGTACCTGTAAACCAAATGGACTGTGTGGGGCTTTAATAGACTCTTCAGGAACTTCCATACACTTTTGTATACAGAAAGCTTTATGCGAAAAGAGTCAGTGGTGACATTTCTGTAACCCTGCGCCAACATAGCGATACCATTAAAAACTTTGCCTTGTGTGCCATCTAGTGGTAGTCTGATGATAATGCAGGGCTGTTATATATTCCTATTAGAGAAACTGCTGTATGAATTGTCATCAATGGCGGCTGGAAGTAATAATTACACTTCATATCCACATTAATGGAGGTGCGTTTTTTTGTGTGCGTTTTTTTTAACTGACCAAAAATGCAGCAAGCCGGGTTTTTAACACCACAAACGGAAGCGCAACCAGTGTGAGGACAGGCCAAGAATTTAAAGGGATTCGTCTTCCTTTCACACTGACAGCGCGGCCGCATTAGCGGTAAATCGCCGCTAGTTTTAGACCTCCTCTGTAACTCTAAACTGGTCACCTGTAGAAATTTTTAAACGTGGAGATTTTTAACCACTTCAGCCCTGGACCAATTTGCAGCCAAAGGACCAGGCCCCTTTTTGCGATTCGGCACTGCGTCGCTTTAACTGACAATTGGCGTCCTTTTTTTCCCACAAATAGAGCTTTCTTTTGGTGGTATTTGATCGCCTCTGCGGTTTGTATTTTTTGCGCTATAAACAAAAATAGAGCGACAATTTTGAAAAAAAATTCTATATTTTTTACTTTTTGCTATAATAAATATCCCCCAAAAAATATATAAAAAAACATTTTCTTTCCTCAGTTTAGGCCGATACGTATTCTTCTACATATTTTTGGTAAAAAAAATCGCAATTAGCGATTATTGATTGGTTTGCCCAAAAGTTATAGCGTTTACAAAATAGGGGATAGTTTTATAGCATTTTTATTATATTTTTTTTTTTTTTACTAGTAATGGCGGCGATCAGCGATTTTTATTGTGACTGCGACATTATGGCGGACACATCGGACATTTTTGACACATTTTTGGGACCATTGTCATTTATACAGCAATCAATGCTATTTAAATTCACAGATTCCTGTGTAAATGACACTGGCAGTGAAAGAGTTAACCACTAGGGGGCGGGGAGGGGTTATGGGCTGTGACGTGTGTGTTTTTTTATTAGGGGGCGTGGCTGACGTCTGACGTCACTGATCGGCTTTCCCGATGACAGGGAACAGCCAATCAATGACAGGCAGTGTAGGAAGCGCGGGGAGAGGTTTGTTTACACAGACCTCTCCCTGTTCTTCAGCTCTGTGACCCGATCGCGGGACACCAGCGGCGATCGGGTCCGCTGGTCCCGCGGCCGTGGTCACGGAGCTCCCGACCGGGTCGCGAGCGCCCGCGACCCCACGGCTAGGCAATTAAAGGGGACGTACCTGTACGTGCTTTTGCCTAGCCGTGCCATTCTGCCGACGTATATGTGCAGGAGGCGGACGGGAAGCGGTTAAGGGTAAAACGTTGTCGCCCTTCCTCGAGAGGGCGCAATTTTGAAGCGTGACATGTTTGGCATCAATTTACTCGGCGTAACATTATCTTTCACAAAAAAATTGGGCTAACTTTACTGTTGTCTTATTTTTTTATTTTACAAAAGTGTATTTTTTCCCCAAAAAAGTGCGCTTATAAGGCTGCGCAAATACAGTGTGAAAGAAAGTATTGGAATGACCGCCATTTTATTCTCTAGGGTGTCTAAAAAAAAATATATATATATACATATATATATATATATATATATATATATATATAATGTTTGGGGGTTCTAAATAATATTCTAGCAAAAAAATAAAATAAAAAAGATTTTAACTTCTAAACACCAAGTCTGAAAAACAGGCCCGGTCCTTAAGTGGTTAAAAAGTTGAATATAATACAATTATAAATAAAAGTATATATATATATATTTTTTCAAAACTGTCATTTTCGGTTTCCGCCAAAATCTCCATTCAGTGCCCCTCTAATTTGTGCCGCTAAGAAGGTGTAAAATATCAGATATTGAGAGCAAGCCGGGGCCTCGCTACTCTTGTATTGGTTTGGACGCCAAAATTTCTATTCGGTGCACCTCTAATAATAATAATAATTACAATATTTATTATTATTAAAAATAATAATAATTATAATATTTATTAAATTAATAATAATAATATAATAATAATAATAATTTTCTTGTTAAAAAAAAAAAAATATATAATAATAATTTTCTTGTTAAAAAAATAAAAATAAAAATTATAATAATAATAATACCTATACCAAGAAGCACCGCCCATTTACGTGCTCACAAATTAATTAAACGTGTAATATACTAAAATAAATTGAATAAAAAATACCTTCAGTGAATACATTTATGAACAAATAAATATATAAAAAAACACAATTCATTCCAAAACCTATAAATAATATCTTATCCTGAATAAAGGTCATAAATAACGGATGAGTGGAAGTGCGACAACTGAAATGAAATGTCTAATTTAATGGTCAAAGTACAAAAATGATCCCAGAAATGGTGCTGCAAAATCACCGCCGGCCGCCGGATGATTCACTAAAGCCAAATATTCTGTTGCACACATTTTCCTTAGTAAATGGAAATGTGGCGAAGCTTCAATATGTAAAGAATATCCAAGTAAGGAAAAGAAGAGCCACTGCAGAGTACAAAGTCTATTTGCCTTTAGTAAATCGTCCCCAAATGTGGTCCTCCACCTCCAGGAGCACAAACTCCATACCAGAGATCTCCATACTATAGGAACAGGAGCCT
This sequence comes from Lithobates sylvaticus, assembly GCA_028564925.1. Lineage (NCBI taxonomy): Eukaryota > Metazoa > Chordata > Amphibia > Anura > Ranidae > Lithobates > Lithobates sylvaticus. The sequence goes on along the minus strand of CM053037.1, from coordinate 201,376,619 downwards.
CCAAACTACAGCCAGATGTGGCCCTTTGTATGCCTTTATCTGACCCTTGGGACACTATTCCTCCCACTGATACCAATGATGGGACACTATTCCTCCCACTGACACCAATGATGGGGCACTATTCCTCCCACTGACACCAATGATGGGACACTATTCCTCCCACTGACACCAATGATGGGGCACTTTTCCTCCCACTGATACCAATGATGGGGCACTTTTACTCCCACTGATACCAATGATGGGGCACTATTCCTCCCACGATACCAATGATGGGGCACTATTCCTCCCACTGACACCAATGATGGGACACAATTCCTCCCACTGACACCAATGATGGGGCACTATTCCTCCCACTGACACCAATGATGGGACACTATTCCTCCCACTGACACCAATGATGGGGCACTATTCCTCCCACTGACACCAATGATGGGGCACTATTCCTCCACAGATACCAATGATGGGACACTATTCCTCCCACTGACACCAATGATGGGGCACTATTCCTCCCACTGACACCAATGATGGGACACTATTCCTCCCACTGACACCAATGATGGGGCACTTTTCCTCCCACTGATACCAATGATGGGGCACTTTTACTCCCACTGATACCAATGATGGGGCACTATTCCTCCCACTGATACCAATGATGGGGCACTATTCCTCCCACTGACACCAATGATGGGACACAATTCCTCCCACTGACACCAATGATGGGGCACTATTCCTCCCACTGACACCAATGATGGGACACTATTCCTCCCACTGACACCAATGATGGGGCACTATTCCTCCCACTGACACCAATGATGGGGCACTATTCCTCCCACTGATACCAATGATGGGACACTATTCCTCCCACTGACACCAATGATGGGGCACTATTCCTCCCACTGACACCAATGATGGGACACTATTCCTCCCACTGACACCAATGATGGGGCACTTTTCCTCCCACTGATACCAATGATGGGGCACTTTTCCTCCCACTGATACCAATGATGGGGCACTATTCCTCCCACTGATACCAATGATGGGGCACTATTCCTCCCACTGACACCAATGATGGGGACACAATTCCTCCCACTGACACCAATGATGGGGCACTATTCCTCCCACTGACACCAATGATGGGACACTATTCCTCCCACTGACACCAATGATGGGGCACTATTCCTCCCACTGACACCAATGATGGGGCACTATTCCTCCCACTGATACCAATGATGGGACACTATTCCTCCCACTGACACCAATGATGGGGCACTATTCCTCCCACTGACACCAATGATGGGACACTATTCCTCCCACTGACACCAATGATGGGGCACTTTTCCTCCCACTGATACCAATGATGGGGCACTTTTCCTCCCACTGATACCAATGATGGGGCACTATTCCCCCCACTGATACCAATGATGGGGCACTATTCCTCCCACTGACACCAATGATGGGGCACTATTCTCCCACTGACACCAATGATGGGGCACTATTCCTCCCACTGATACCAATGATGGGACACTATTCCTCCCACTGACACCAATGATGGGGCACTATTCCTCCCACTGACACCAATGATGGGACACTATTCCTCCCACTGATACCAATGATGGGACACTATTCCTCCCACAGACACCAATGATGGGACACTATTCCTCCCACTGACACCAATGATGGGGCACTTTTCCTCCCACTGATACCAATGATGGGGCACTTTTCCTCCCACTGATACCAATGATGGGGCACTATTCCTCCCACTGATACCAATGATGGGGCACTTTTCCTCCCACTGATACCAATGATGGGGCACTATTCCTCCCACTGATACCAATGATGGGGCACTATTCCTCCCACTGATACCAATGATGGGACACTATTCCTCCCACTGACACCAATGATGGGACACTATTCCTCCCACTGACACCAATGATGGGGCACTATTCCTCCCACTGACACCAATGATGGGGCACTATTCCTCCCACGATACCAATGATGGGACACTATTCCTCCCACTGACACCAATGATGGGACACTATTCCTCCCACTGACACCAATGATGGGGCACTATTCCTCCCACTGACACCAATGATGGGGCACTATTCTCCCCACTGACACCAATGATGGGGCACTATTCCTCCCACTGACACCAATGATGGGACACTATTCCTCCCACTGACACCAATGATGGGGCACTATTCCTCCCACTGACACCAATGATGGGACACTATTCCTCCCACTGACACCAATGATGGGGCACTTTTCCTCCCACTGATACCAATGATGGGGCACTTTTCCTCCCACTGATACCAATGATGGGGCACTATTTCTCCCACCGATACCAATGATGGGGCACTATTTCCTCCACTGACACCAATGATGGGGACACTATTCCTCCCACTGACACCAATGATGGGGACACTATTCCTCCCACTGACACCAATGATGGGGCACTATTCCTCCCACTGACACCAATGATGGGGCACTATTCCTCCCACTGATACCAATGATGGGGCACTATTCCTCCCACTGACACCAATGATGGGACACTATTCCTCCCACTGACACCAATGATGGGGCACTATTCCTCCCACTGACACCAATGATGGGGCACTATTCCTCCCACTGACACCAATGATGGGGCACTATTCCTCCCACTGACACAATGATGGGTCACTATTCCTCCCACTGACACCAATGATGGGGCACTATTCCTCCCACTACACCAATGATGGGGCACTATTCCTCCCACTGATACCAATGATGGGGCACTATTCCTCCCACTGATACCAATGATGGGGCACTTTTCCTCCCACTGATACCAATGATGGGGCACTATTCCTCCCACTGATACCAATGATGGGGCACTATTCCTCCCACTGATACCAATGATGGGGCACTATTCCTCCCACTGATACCAATGATGGGGCACTATTCCTCCCACTGACACCAATGATGGGGCACTATTCCTCCCACTGACACCAATGATGGGCACTATTCCTCCCACTGACACCAATGATGGGGCACTATTCCTCCCACTGACACCAATGATGGGGCACTATTCCTCCCACTGACACCAATGATGGGGCACTATTCCTCCCACTGACACCAATGATGGGGCACTATTCCTCCCACTGACACCAATGATGGGGCACTATTCCTCCCACTGACACCAATGATGGGGCACTATTCCTCCCACTGAAACCAATGATGGGGCACTATTCCTCCCACTGACACCAAATGATGGGCACTATTCCTCCCACTGACACCAATGATGGGGCACTATTCCTCCCACTGATACCAATGATGGGGCACTATTCCTCCCACTGACACCAATGATGGGGCACTATTCCTCCCACCGATACCAATGATGGGACACTATTCCTCCCACTGACACCAATGATGGGGCACTATTCCTCCCACTGATACCAATGATGGGGCACTATTCCTCCCACTGACACCAATGACTGACACCAATGATGGGGCACTATTCCTCCCACTGACACCAATGATGGGGCACTATTCCTCCCACTGACACCAATGATGGGGCACACTATTCCTCCCACTGATACCAATGATGGGGCACTATTCCTCCCCCACTGATACCAATGATGGGGCACTATTCCTCCCACTGATACCAATGATGGGGCACTATTCCTCCCACTGATACCAATGATGGGGCACTATTCCTCCCACTGATACCAATGATGGGGCACTATTCCTCCCACTGATACCAATGATGGGGCACTATTCCTCCCACTGATACCAATGATGGGCACTATTCCTCCCACTGACACCAATGATGGGCACTATTCCTCCCACTGATACAATGATGGGGCACTATTCCTCCCACTGACACCAATGATGGGGCACTATTCCTCCCACTGACACCAATGATGGGACACTATTCCTCCCACTGACACCAATGATGGGGACACTATTCCTCCCACTGATACCAATGATGGGGCACTATTCCTCCCACTGACACCAATGATGGGGCACTATTCCTCCCACTGACACCAATGATGGGGCACTATTCCTCCCACTGATACCAATGATGGGGCACTATTCCTCCCACTGATACCAATGATGGGGCACTATTCCTCCCCACTGACACCAATGATGGGGCACTATTCCTCCCACTGACACCAATGATGGGGCACTATTCCTCCCACTGACACCAATGATGGGGCACTATTCCTCCCACTGACACCAATGATGGGGCACTTTTCCTCCCACTGATACCAATGATGGGGCACTATTCCTCCCACTGACACCAATGATGGGGCACTATTCCTCCCACTGACACCAATGATGGGGCACTATTCCTCCCACTGACACCAATGATGGGACACTATTCCTCCCACTGACACCAATGATGGGACACTATTCCTCCCACTGACACCAATGATGGGGCACTATTCCTCCCACTGATACCAATGATGGGGCACTATTCCTCCCACTGATACCAATGATGGGGCACTATTCCTCCCACTGATACCAATGATGGGGACACTATTCCTCCCACTGATACCAATGATGGGGCACTATTCCTCCCACTGACACCAATGATGGGGCACTATTCCTCCCACTGACACCAATGATGGGGCACTATTCCTCCCACTGATACCAATGATGGGGCACTATTCCTCCCACTGATACCAATGATGGGGACACTATTCCTCCCACTGATACCAATGATGGGGCACTATTCCTCCCACTGACACCAATGATGGGGCACTATTCCTCCCACTGATACCAATGATGGGACACTATTCCTCCACTGATACCAATGATGGGACACTATTCCTCCCACTGACACCAATGATGGGGCACTATTCCTCCCACTGACACCAATGATGGGGCACTATTCCTCCCACTGACACCAATGATGGGACACTATTCCTCCCACTGACACCAATGATGGGACACTATTCCTCCCACTGACACCAATGATGGGGCACTATTCCTCCCACTGACACCAATGATGGGGCACTATTCCTCCCACTGATACCAATGATGGGGCACTATTCCTCCCACTGACACCAATGATGGGGCACTATTCCTCCCACTGACACCAATGATGGGACACTATTCCTCCCACTGACACCAATGATGGGGCACTATTCCTCCCACTGACACCAATGATGGGGCACTATTCCTCCCACTGACACCAATGATGGGGCACTATTCCTCCCACTGATACCAATGATGGGACACTATTCCTCCCACTGACACCAATGATGGGGACACTATTCCACCCCACTGATACCAATGATGGGGCACTATTCCTCCCACTGATACCAATGATGGGCACTATTCCTCCCACTGATACCAATGATGGGGCACTATTCCTCCCACTGATACCAATGATGGGGCACTATTCCTCCCACTGACACCAATGATGGGACACTATTCCTCCCACTGATACCAATGATGGGGACACTATTCCTCCCACTGACACCAATGATGGGGCACTATTCCTCCCACTGACACCAATGATGGGGACACTATTCCTCCCACTGACACCAATGATGGGGCACTATTCCTCCCACTGACACCAATGATGGGGCACTATTCCTCCCACTGATACCAATGATGGGACACTATTCCTCCCACTGACACCAATGATGGGCACTATTCCTCCCACTGACACCAATGATGGGGCACTATTCCTCCCACTGATACCAATGATGGGGCACTATTCTCCCACTGATACCAATGATGGGGCACTATTCCTCCCACTGACACCAATGATGGGCACTATTCCTCCCACTGATACCAATGATGGGCACTATTCCCCCACTGATACCAATGATGGGCACTATTCCTCCACTGATACCAATGATGGGGCACTATTCCTCCCACTGACACCAATGATGGGGCACTATTCCTCCCACTGATACCAATGATGGGGACACTATTCCTCCCACTGATACCAATGATGGGGCACTATTCCTCCCACTGATACCAATGATGGGACACTATTCCTCCCACTGATACCAATGATGGGGCACTATTCCTCCCACTGATACCAATGATGGGGCACTATTCCTCCCACTGATACCAATGATGGGGCACTATTCCTCCCACTGATACCAATGATGGGGCACTATTCCTCCCACTGATACCAATGATGGGACACTATTCCTCCCACTGACACCAATGATGGGGACACTATTCCTCCCACTGACACCAATGATGGGGCACTATTCCTCCCACTGACACCAATGATGGGGCACTATTCCTCCCACTGATACCAATGATGGGACACTATTCCTCCCACTGACACCAATGATGGGACACTATTCCTCCCACTGACACCAATGATGGGGCACTATTCCTCCCACTGACACCAATGATGGGGCACTATTCCTCCCACTGATACCAATGATGGGGCACTATTCCTCCCACTGATACCAATGATGGGGCACTATTCCTCCCACTGACACCAATGATGGGGCACTATTCCTCCCACTGACACCAATGATGGGGCACTATTCCTCCCACTGATACCAATGATGGGGCACTATTCCTCCCACTGATACCAATGATGGGGCACTATTCCTCCCACTGACACCAATGATGGGCACTATTCCTCCCACCAATGATGGGGCACTATTCCTCCCACTGACACCAATGATGGGACACTATTCCTCCCACTGACACCAATGATGGGGCACTATTCCTCCCACTGACACCAATGATGGGGCACTATTCCTCCCACTGACACCAATGATGGGGACACTATTCCTCCCACTGACACCAATGATGGGGCACTATTCCTCCCACTGACACCAATGATGGGGCACTATTCCTCCCACTGACACCAATGATGGGGACACTATTCCTACCACTGATACCAATGATGGGACACTATTCCTCCCACTGACACACCAATGATGGGGCACTATTCCTCCCACTGACACCAATGATGGGACACTATTCCTCCCACTGATACCAATGATGGGGCACTATTCCTCCCACTGATACCAATGATGGGGCACTATTCCTCCCACTGACACCAATGATGGGGCACTATTCCTCCCACTGACACCAATGATGGGGCACTATTCCTCCCACTGACACCAATGATGGGGCACTATTCCTCCCACTGACACCAATGATGGGACACTATTCCTCCCACTGATACCAATGATGGGCACTATTCCTCCCACTGATACCAATGATGGGGCACTATTCCTCCCACTGATACCAATGATGGGGCACTATTCCTCCCACTGACACCAATGATGGGGCACTATTCCTCCCACTGATACCAATGATGGGGCACTATTCCTCCCACTGATACCAATGATGGGGCACTATTCCTCCCACTGATACCAATGATGGGGCACTATTCCTCCCACTGATACCAATGATGGGACACTATTCCTCCCACTGATACCAATGATGGGGCACTATTCCTCCCACTGATACCAATGATGGGGCACTATTCCTCCCACTGATACCAATGATGGGGCACTATTCCTCCTCCCACTGACACCAATGATGGGACACTATTCCTCCCACTGACACCAATGATGGGGCACACTATTCCTCCCACTGATACCAATGATGGGGCACTATTCCTCCCACTGATACCAATGATGGGGCACTATTCCTCCCACTGATACCAATGATGGGGCACTATTCCTCCCACTGACACCAATGATGGGGCACTATTCCTCCCACTGACACCAATGATGGGGCACTATTCCTCCCACTGACACCAATGATGGGGCACTATTCCTCCCACTGATACCAATGATGGGCACTATTCCTCCCACTGACACCAATGATGGGGCACTATTCCTCCCACTGATACCAATGATGGGACACACTATTCCTCCCACTGACACCAATGATGGGGCACTATTCCTCCCACTGACACCAATGATGGGGCACTATCCTCCCACTGATACCAATGATGGGGCACTATTCCTCCCACTGATACCAATGATGGGGCACTATTCCTCCCACTGACACCAATGATGGGGCACTATTCCTCCCTGACACCAATGATGGGGCAATATTCCTCCCACTGACACCATGATGGGACACTATTCCTCCACTGACACCAATGATGGGGCACTATTCCTCCCACTGACACCATGATGGGGCACTATTCCTCCCACTGACACCAATGATGGGGCACTATTCCTCCCCCACTGATACCAATGATGGGGCACTATTCCTCCCACTGATACCAATGATGGGGCACTATTCCTCCCACTGACACCAATGATGGGGCACTTTTCCTCCCACTGATACCAATGATGGGGCACTATTCCTCCCACAGATACCAATGATGGGGCACTATTCCTCCCACTGACACCAATGATGGGGCACTATTCCTCCCACTGACACCAATGATGGGGCACTATTCCTCCTCCCACTGACACCAATGATGGGGCACTATTCCTCCCACTGACACCAATGATGGGGCACTATTCCTCCCACTGATACCAATGATGGGACACTATTCCTCCCACTGACACCAATGATGGGACACTATTCCTCCCACTGACACCAATGATGGGGCACTATTCCTCCCACTGATACCAATGATGGGGCACTATTCCTCCCACTGATACCAATGATGGGGCACTATTTCCTCCCACTGATACCAATGATGGGGCACTATTCCTCCCACTGACACCAATGATGGGGCACTATTCCTCCCACTGACACCAATGATGGGGCACTATTCCTCCTCCCACTGACACCAATGATGGGGCACTATTCCTCCCACTGACACCAATGATGGGGCACTATTCCTCCCACTGACACCAATGATGGGGCACTATTCCTCCCACTGATACCAATGATGGGACACTATTCCTCCCACTGACACCAATGATGGGGCACTATTCCTCCCACTGACACCAATGATGGGGCACTATTCCTCCCACTGACACCAATGATGGGGCACTATTCCTCCCACTGACACCAATGATGGGGACACTATTCCTCCCACTGACACCAATGATGGGGCACTATTCCTCCCACTGATACCAATGATGGGGCACTATTCACTCCCACTGACACCAATGATGGGCACTATTCCTCCCACTGACACCAATGATGGGGCACTATTCCTCCCACTGACACCAATGATGGGGCACTATTCCTCCCACTGACACCAATGATGGGGCACACTATTCCTCCCACTGACACCAATGATGGGTCACTATTCCTCCCACTGACACCAATGATGGGGCACTATTCCTCCCACTGACACCAATGATGGGGCACTATTCCTCCCACTGATACCAATGATGGGGCACTATTCCTCCCACTGACACCAATGATGGGGCACTATTCCTCCCACTGATACCAATGATGGGGCACTATTCCTCCCACTGATACCAATGATGGGGCACTATTCCTCCCACTGATACCAATGATGGGCACTATTCCTCCCACTGATACCAATGATGGGGCACTATTCCTCCCACTGACACCAATGATGGGGCACTATTCCTCCCACTGACACCAATGATGGGGCACTATTCCTCCCACTGACACCAATGATGGGGCACTATTCCTCCCACTGATACCAATGATGGGGCACTTTTCCTCCCACTGACACCAATGATGGGGCACTATTCCTCCCACTGATACCAATGATGGGGCACTATTCCTCCCACTGATACCAATGATGGGGCACTATTCCTCCCACTGATACCAATGATGGGGCACTATTCCTCCCACTGACACCAATGATGGGGCACTATTCCTCCCACTGATACCAATGATGGGGGGCACTATTCCTCCCACTGATACCAATGATGGGGCACTATTCCTCCCACTGATACCAATGATGGGGCACTATTCCTCCCACTGACACCAATGATGGGGCACTATTCCTCCCACTGATACCAATGATGGGGCACTATTCCTCCCACTGACACCAATGATGGGGCACTATTCCTCCCACTGATACCAATGATGGGGCACTATTCCTCCCACTGACACCAATGATGGGGCACTATTCCTCCCACTGACACCAATGATGGGGCACTATTCCTCCCACTGACACCAATGATGGGGCACTATTCCTCCCACTGACACCAATGATGGGGCACTATTCCTCCCACTGACACCAATGATGGGGCACTATTCCTCCCACTGACACCAATGATGGGGCACTATTCCTCCCACTGACACCAATGATGGGGCACTATTCCTCCCACTGATACCAATGATGGGGCACTATTCCTCCCACTGATACCAATGATGGGGCACTATTCCTCCCACTGACACCAATGATGGGGCACTATTCCTCCCACTGACACCAATGATGGGGCACTATTCCTCCCACTGACACCAATGATGGGGCACTATTCCTCCCACTGACACCAATGATGGGGCACTATTCCTCCCACTGACACCAATGATGGGGCACTATTCCTCCCACTGACACCAATGATGGGGCACTATTCCTCCCACTGATACCAATGATGGGGCACTATTCCTCCCACTGACACCAATGATGGGGCACTATTCCTCCCACTGATACCAATGATGGGGCACTATTCCTCCCACTGACACCAATGATGGGCACTATTCCTCCCACTGACACCAATGATGGGGCACTATTCCTCCCACTGACACCAATGATGGGGCACTATTCCTCCCACTGACACCAATGATGGGGCACTATTCCTCCCACTGACACCAATGATGGGGCACTATTCCTCCCACTCACAATGATGGGGCACTATTCCTCCCACTGACACAATGATGGGGCACTATTCCTCCCACTGATACCAATGATGGGGCACTATTCCTCCCACTGACACCAATGATGGGGCACTATTCCTCCCACTGACACCAATGATGGGGCACTATTCCTCCCACTGACACCAATGATGGGGCACTATTCCTCCCACTGAGACCAATGATGGGGCACTATTCCTCCCCACTGACACCAATGATGGGGCACTATTCCTCCCACTGACACCAATGATGGGGCACTATTCCTCCCACTGACACCAATGATGGGGCACTATTCCTCCCACTGACACCAATGATGGGGCACTATTCCTCCCACTGACACCAATGATGGGGCACTATTCCTCCCACTGACACCAATGATGGGGCACTATTCCTCCCACTGATTCCATTGATGGGCACTATTCCTCCCACTGATACCAATGATGGGGCACTATTCCTCCCACTGACACCAATGATGGGGCACTATTCCTCCCACTGACACCAATGATGGGGCACTATTCCTCCCACTGATACCAATGATGGGGCACTATTCCTCCCACTGACACCAATGATGGGGCACTATTCCTCCCACTGACACCAATGATGGGGCACTATTCCTCCCACTGACACCAATGATGGGACACTATTCCTCCCACTGACACCAATGATGGGGCACTATTCCTCCCACTGACACCAATGATGGGGCACTATTCCTCCCACTGACACCAATGATGGGACACTATTCCTCCCACTGACACCAATGATGGGGGCACTATTCCTCCCACTGACACCAATGATGGGGCACTATTCCTCCCACTGACACCAATGATGGGCACTATTCCTCCCACTGACACCAATGATGGGGCACTATTCCTCCCACTGACACCAATGATGGGACACTATTCCTCCCACTGACACCAATGATGGGGCACTATTCCTCCCACTGATACCAATGATGGGGCACTATTCCTCCCACTGACACCAATGATGGGGCACTATTCCTCCCACTGACACCAATGATGGGCACTATTCCTCCCACTGACACCAATGATGGGGCACTATTCCTCCCACTGATACCAATGATGGGACACTATTCCTCCCACTGACACCAATGATGGGGCACTATTCCTCCCACTGACACCAATGATGGGGCACTATTCCTCCCACTGATACCAATGGGGCACTATTCCTCCCACTGACACCAATGATGGGGCACTATTCCTCCACTGACACCAATGATGGGGACACAATGATGGGGCACTATTCCTCCCCCACTGACACCAATGATGGGGCACTATTCCTCCCACTGACACCAATGATGGGGCACTATTCCTCCCACTGACACCAATGATGGGCACTATTCCTCCCACTGGACACCAATGATGGGGCACACTATTCCTCCCACTGACACCAATGATGGGGACACTATTCCTCCCACTGATACCAATGATGGGGCACTATTCCCCCCACTGATACCAATGATGGGCACTATTCCTCCCACTGATACCAATGATGGGCACTATTCCTCCCACTGATACCAATGATGGGGCACTATTCCTCCCACTGACACCAATGATGGGGCACTATTCCTCCCACTGACACCAATGATGGGGCACTATTCCTCCCACTGACACCAATGATGGGGCACTATTCCTCCCACTGACACCAATGATGGGACACTATTCCTCCCCACTGACACCAATGATGGGGCACTATTCCTCCCACTGACACCAATGATGGGGCACTATTCCTCCCACTGACACCAATGATGGGGCACTATTCCTCCCACTGATACCAATGATGGGACACTATTCCTCCCACTGACACCAATGATGGGGCACTATTCCTCCCACTGACACCAATGATGGGGCACTATTCCTCCCACTGATACCAATGATGGGGCACTATTCCTCCCACTGACACCAATGATGGGGCACTATTCCTCCCACTGACACCAATGATGGGGCACTATTCCTCCCACTGACACCAATGATGGGGCACTATTCCTCCCACCGATACCAATGATGGGGCACTATTCCTCCCACTGATACCAATGAAGGGACACTATTCCTCCCACTGACACCAATGATGGGACACTATTCCTCCCACTGACACCAATGATGGGCACTATTCCTCCCACTGATACCAATGATGGGGCACTATTCCTCCCACCCACACCAATGATGGGGCACTATTCCTCCCACTGACACCAATGATGGGACACTATTCCTCCCACTGACACCAATGATGGGACACTGATGGGACACTATTCCTCCCACTGACACCAATGATGGGGCACTATTCCTCCCACTGACACCAATGATGGGCACTATTCCTCCCACTGACACCAATGATGGGGCACTATTCCTCCCACTGACACCAATGATGGGGCACTACTCTGCACCAATTATGTAATTCTTTTTTTTACTCCCGCTGACCACCAAGCCTTTGTCATTGTTTACTCCCACCAATGCCAGGGCATTTTCTTCTCTGTCTGGCCCCCCTATAGTCTGAAAGTCCGTAAACTGGCCCTTGGTTTAGAAGGTTTGGAGACCCCTGCTGTAGGAGGTCAGTACAGCATGTATAGGTAGGCCAACGATCTCAGCAGCAGCCTGGGGTGCACAAATCACACTTTCCACCATTAGACGACTCCAATGATATTAGAAAAGCTCAGAATATCTCATCAGCTCAGCCGATAAGTCAAAGCAGAATAAACAGGAGAAATTATCAGAATACCAGAATCACCGCTTGGGAACCGACGTACGTGATGACGTCACAACAAGCATAGTTATATAGTTAGTCAGGCTGAAAAATGACCATCTAGTTCAGGGGGTCTCAAACTGGCGGGCCCTCCGGCTGTTGTGGAACTACAAGTCCCATCATGCCTCTGCCCCTGGGAGTCATGCTTGTCACTGTCGGCCTTGCAATGACTCATGGGATGTTTGAGACCCCCCCCCCCCGATCTAGTTCAACCAACTAGTTCTGGTTCTGCCACAAGTGTTGTCAGCTGAAAACTTTCTGTTCTGCTCTCTTATCATTTACATTGTTCCCAGCTATCTCTATTGTTTTGTTGGACAATCTTTACATTACAGTAGAATGACCAGGGGCGGACTGACCATTCGGCCACTCGGGCACTGCCCGAGGGCCCCCGGGCCACTAGGGGGCCCCATCAGGGTTGCCAGCCTCAGTAAAACCAGGGACAGTATGGTAAAATCCGTTTTTGTTTACATCTGTCTCTGAAATGTCCCTTACCGACATCCTTTTGGTGGAGATTATAGCTGCCCCACCTCTCCAGTACCTTCCCAGCCAATAGAAACATGTCTGTGTATACTGTGTGATTGTATACTGTGTGTGTATACTGTGTGTGTATACTGTGTGGCCCCATAATCTCGGATTGCCCGGGGGCCCCATGAGTTGTCAGTCCGCCCCTGCCAACATGACTGATACACGAGGTATTCTCAGTCTGTGCTGTACAGCCCTGGTCAAAAGTTTTGGGAATGACACAAATCTTAATTTTCACGAAGTCTGTTGCTTCTGTGTTTTTAGATCTCTTTGTCGGATGTTACTATGGGATACGGAAGTATATTTACAAGCATTCCATATGGAGGACGACATGAAGTTCATGCAAAGACTCAATATTTGCAGTGGTGACCCTTCCTTTCCAAGACCTCCGCAATTCTCGCCGGCATGCTGTCAATCAACTTCTGGGTCACGCCCCGGCCGATGGCCGCCCATTCTTCCATGATCAATGCTCGGAGTCTGTCAGAATTTGTGGGGGGTTTTCTGTTCACCCGCCTCTTGAGGATGGACCACAAGTTCTCAATGGGATTAAGGTCTGGGGAGTTTCCTGGCCACGCACCCAGAATGTCCATGTTTTGTTTCCCAAGCCACTTACTTATGGCTTTTGCCTCATGGCAAGGTGGTCCTTCATGATGGAGAAGACATTGTTCCTCACCAAACTGTGCTTGGATGGTTGGGAGAAGTTGCTCTCGGAGGAGGTTTTTGTACCACTCTTTATTCCTGGTGTTTTTAGGCAAAATTGTGAGTGGGCCCACTCCCTTGGCTGAGAAGCAACCCCACACATGAATGGTCTCTGGATGGTTTGCCGTTGGCATGACACCTGACTGATGAGTGGTCTCAGGATGCTCTACTGTTGGCATGACACAGGACTGATGAAAGGTCTCTGGATGCTCTACTGTTGGCATGACACAGGACTGATGAATGGTCTCTGGATGGTTTACTGTTGGCATGACACAGGACTGATGAATGGTCTCTGGATGGTTTGCCGTTGGCATGACACAGGACTGATGAGTGGTCTCTGGATGCTCTACTGTTGGCATGACATTGGACTGATGAATGGTCTCTGGGTGGTTTGCCGTTGGCATGACACAGGACTGATGAATGGTCTCTGGATGGTTTGCCGTTGGCATGACACAGGACTGATGAATGGTCTCTGGGTGGTTTTTCGTTGGCATGACACAGGACTGATGAAAGGTCTCTGGATGCTCTACTGTTGGCATGACACAGGACTGATGAGTGGTCTCTGGATGGTTTACTGTTGGCATGACATTGGACTGATGAGTGGTCTCTGAATGGTTTGCTGTTGGCATGAAACGGGACTGATGAATGGTCTCTGGATGCTCTACTGTTGGCATTACACAGGACTGATGAATGGTCTCTGGATGGTTTGCTGTTGGAATGACACTGGACTGATGAGTGGTCTCTGGATGCTCTACTGTTGGCATGACACAGGACTGATGAATGGTCTCTGGATGGTTTGCCGTTGGCATGACACAGGACTGATGAGTGGTCTCTGGATGGTCTACTGTTGGCATGACACAGGACTGATGAGTGGTCTCTGGATGGTTTGCTGTTGGCATGACACAGGACTGATGAGTGGTCTCTGAATGGTTTGCTGTTGGCATGAAACAGGACTGATGAATGGTCTCTGGATGCTCTACTGTTGGCATTACACAGGACTGATGAGTGGTCTCTGGATGCTCTAATGTTGGCATGACACAGGACTGATGAGTGGTCTCTGAATGGTTTGCTGTTGGCATGAAACAGGACTGATGAATGGTCTCTGGATGCTCTACTGTTGGCATTACACAGGACTGATGAATGGTCTCTGGATGCTCTACTGTTGGCATGACACAGGACTGATGAGTGGTCTCTGTATGGTTTGCTGTTGGCATGACACTGGACTGATGAGTGGTCTCTGGATGCTCTACTGTTGGCATGACACAGGACTGATGAATGGTCTCTGGATGGTTTGCTGTTGGCATGACACAGGACTGATGAGTGGTCTCTGGATGGTTTGCTGTTGGCATGACACAGGACTGATGAGTGGTCTCTGGATGGTTTGCTGTTGGCATGACACAGGACTGATGAGTGGTCTCTGGATGGTTTACTGTTGGCATGACACAGGACTGATGAATGGTCTCTGGGTGGTTTCCTGTTGGCATGACACAGGACTGATGAGTGGTCTCTGGATGGTTTGCTGTTGGCATGACACAGGACTGATGAGTGGTCTCTGGATGCTCTGCTGTTGGCATGACACAGGACTGATGAGTGGTCTCTGGATGCTCTGCTGTTGGCATGACACTGGACTGATGAGTGGTCTCTGGATGGTTTGCTGTTGGCATGACACAGGACTGATGAGTGGTCTCTGGGTGGTTTGCTGTTGGCATGACACTGGACTGATGAGTGGTCTCTGGATGCTTTACTGTTGGCATGACACAGCACTGATGAGTGGTCTCTGGATGCTCTACTGTTGGCATGACACTGGACTGATGAATGGTCTCTGGATGGTTTGCTGTTGGCATGACACAGGACTGATGAGTGGTCTCTGGATGCTCTACTGTTGGCATGACACAGGACTGATGAGTGGTCTCAGGATGCTTTACTGTTGGCATGACACTGGACTGATGAGTGGTCTCTGGGTGGTTTGCCGTTGGCATGACACTGGACTGATGAGTGGTCTCTGGATGGTTTGCCGTTGGCATGACACTGGACTGATGAGTGGTCTCTCGATGGTTTGCTGTTGGCATGACACAGCACTGATGAGTGGTCTCTGGATGGTTTGGTGTTGGCATGACACAGGACTGATGAGTGGTCTCTGGATGCTCTACTGTTGGCATGACACAGGACTGATGAGTGGTCTCTGGATGCTCTAGTGTTGGCATGACACAGGACTGATGAGTGGTCTCAGGATGCTCTACTGTTGGCATGACACAGGACTGATGAGTGGTCTCTGGATGCTCTACTGTTGGCATGACACAGGACTGATGAGTGGTCTCTGGATGGTTTGGTGTTGGCATGACACAGGACTGATGAGTGGTCTCTGGATGGTTTGCTGTTGGCATGACACAGCACTGATGAGTGGTCTCTGGATGGTTTGGTGTTGGCATGACACAGGACTGATGAGTGGTCTCTGGATGGTTTGCTGTTGGCATGACACAGCACTGATGAGTGGTCTCTGGATGCTCTGCTGTTGGCATGACACAGGACTGATGAATGGTCTCTGGGTGGTTTGCTGTTGGCATGACACAGGACTGATGAGTGGTCTCTCGATGGTTTGCTGTTGGCATGACACAGGACTGATGAGTGGTCTCTGGATGGTTTTCTGTTGGCATGACACAGGACTGATGGTAGGGCTCACCTTTACTTCTCCGGACAAAGTTTTTTCCAGATGTCCTAAACAATCGGAAAGGGGATTCAGCAGAGAAAATGACTTTCCCCCAGTCCTCCGCAGTCCAGTCCTTGTACCGTTTGCAGAAGATCAGTCTGTCTCTGATGTTTTTCCTGGAGAGAAGCGGCTTCCTTGATGCCCTTCTTGACGCCAGGCCGTCCTCCAGAAGTCTTCTCCTCACCGTCCGTGCCGATGCACTCACACCTGCCCGCTGCCATTCCTGAGCAAGCTCTGCACTGGTGGCGACCCCGTCCCGCAGCTGAATCACCTGTAGGAGACGGTCCTGGCGCTTGCTGGACTTTCTTGGGCGCCCTGAAGCCTTCTTCACAACAATCGAACCTCTCTCCTTGAAGTTCTTGATGATCCGATAAATGGTTGATTTAGGTGCGATCTCAGTGGCGGCAATATCCTTGCCTGTCGATCCCCTTTTGTACAAAGCGATGATGACTGCGCGTGTTTCCTTGCAGGTAACCATGGTTAACAGAAGAAGAACAATGATTTCAAGCACCCCCCTCCTTGTAAACCTTCCAGTCTGTCATTCTAACTCAGTGTTGCAGAGTGATTTCCTGGCGCATCCTCATGGCAGCATACGCTGGGTTATGGCTCTGCCCCTTCAACCTGATAGGAACTGGTTAGTTATAAGTTCTTTAGCCAGGACCCATCGCAGCATTCTTCTTTCTGTCCTCACCTGTGTAGGACCGGATGGATCACACAGTACCCCTTACTGCATTCACCCCAACCGGGTTCAGCCTCTCCTGGGTGGAAGTCCCGTCCTGTGCAGCCTCTAAATTAGCTAGATGGAGGTAACCCCAGTCTGATGGTCTCAGGGGTGGGCTAAGTAGCACTAATCAAGGTTCAAGTAGGCTTTAAATGTGTTGCAGCGGTTCTCCTGTACCTCCCCCCCCTCTTGTATTATTATTATTATTATTATAATACAGGATTTATATAGCACTTGTATATTTCTGTCCTTGAGTTCTTCTGGGCTTTATAGTCCTCCAGGGCTCCTCTTCCAAGCTGCACTTAGAGGCTTCTGAGCATGTGCAGCAGGAAGTGATGTCAGGTGTGATTCTCCTTTGCCAGTTTCCAAGATGGCGGCGGAAGCCTGTTAGTCACAACTGAGCATATGCAGCTAGGACGTCACTTCCGCCGACATCGGCTGCGTCTTTCAAGGGAGTCTGGCTGCAGACTGGAGCTCCACTTTTGACAGGAAACATGTGGCCTCCACGCCACTTTTTTTTTTTTTTTTTTAATGAACTTTAATGTAACAAACATTCAATAGACACTCGTGTAAGTGGAGGCCACATGTTTCCTGTCACGAGAGTATCTGGCTGCAGACTGGAGCTCCACTCTCCACAGGAAACATGTGGCCTCCACAGGTTGTTTTTAAATCAACTTTAACCCTTTCACTGCCAGAGCTGCCCCCCCCCCCACTTTTAACATTATATATCTTCTGAAAGCAGGCACCCTAGAGAATAAAATAGTGGCAGCTTCAATTTTTTTTATTTTTTTTATTTTATTTTATTTTTTATTCATTGTTGTCAGGCACTCTGACTAGATTGCTTTATACAATATTACTTTCTACTTTATATATTTGCATTTTGTTCACGGATATTTAATGCATTTGCCCCTGAAGAGTGAAATAAATCCACGAAACGCGTAGGACTTGTTGGATGCACCTCGTCTTCATTGGATGGTTTAGACCAGTTTTATATATACAGATTTTATCATTATACTGTCTCTGAGATGTCAGCTCGGTTGGCTGTTATATATTTACCCTAAAATATATTATCTTGATGCAGCAGTCATATGTTTATTATACAATGTATCATTTATTGTTATTGCCAATTTTCTACATACATTGTTACATGATGAGACGAGTTTTTGGAATAGACGGCTTGGACTTTTTATTCACAACCCAGTAAGTAGTAAATATTTAAAAGTTTATTAATACATATACAAAAATACATTAAAATGATCCACATTTGAGAAGTTAAAGTGGTCCTGCACACATTTATTTCACTTTACGTCATTGTTTTCCTAAGCATCCAAGTGCTGCCACTGTGCGCCAAGTGCTGCCACTGTGCCCCAAGTGCTGCCACTGTGCCCCAAGTGCTGCCACTGTGCCCCAAGTGCTGCCAATGTGCCCCAAGTACTGCCACTGTGCCCCAAGTGCTGCCACTGTGCCCCAAGTGCTTCCACTGTGCCCCAAGTGCTGCCACTGTGCCCCAAGTGCTGCCACTGTGCCCCAAGTGCTTCCACTGTGCCCCAACTGCTGCCAATGTGCCCCAAGTGCTTCCACTGTGCCCCAAGTGCTGCCACTGTGCCCCAAGTGCTGCCAATGTGCCCCAAGTGCTGCCAATGTGCCCCAAGTGCTTCCACTGTGCCCCCCAAGTGCTGCCACTGTGCCCCAAGTGCTGCCACTGTGCCCCAAGTGCTGCCACTGTGCCCCAAGTGCTGCCACTGTGCCCCAAGTGCTTCCACTGTGCCCCAAGTGCTGTCACTGTGCCCCAAGTGCTGCCACTGTGCCCCAAGTGCTGCCACTGTGCCCCAAGTGCTTCCACTGTGCCCCAAGTGCTGTCACTGTGCCCCAAGTGCTGCCAATGTGCCCCAAGTGCTGCCAATGTGCCCCAAGTGCTGCCACTGTGCCATAAGTGCTTCCACTGTGCCCCAAGTGCTGTCACTGTGCCCCAAGTGCTTCCACTGTGCCATAAGTGCTTCCACTGTGCCCCAAGTGCTGCCACTGTGCCCCAAGTGCTGTCACTGTGCCCCAAGTGCTTCCACTGTGCCCCAAGTGCTGTCACTGTGCCCCAAGTGCTTCCACTGTGCCCCAAGTGCTGTCACTGTGCCCCAAGTGCTTCCACTGTGCCCCAAGTGCTGTCACTGTGCCCCAAGTGCTGCCACTGTGCCCCAAGTGCTGCCACTGTGCCCCAAGTGCTGCCAATGTGCCCCAAGTGCTGCCACTGTGCCCCAAGTGCTGCCACTGTGCCCCAAGTGCTGCCAATGTGCCCCAAGTGCTGCCACTGTGCCCCAAGTGCTGCCACTGTGCCCCAAGTGCTTCCACTGTGCCCCAAGTGCTGCCAATGTGCCCCCAAGTGCTGCCACTGTGCCCCAAGTGCTGCCAATGTGCCCCAAGTGCTGCCAATGTGCCCCCTGCCTGCCATCTGCCCGGCACTTACCTTGTCGGGTGACGGCGGCAGGCGGCGAGCGGTGTCTGATGTCCTCCATTTCATCCTGACCCCGATGACTTCTTCCGCGCTCCTCCTCTTGTCTTCTGCAATGATTGGATGCCCAGGCGTCCAATCACAGGGCCTGTGATTTCAGCCAATCAGGTGACAGGTAACACAGACCCGGCAACCTAATTGGCTGAGAGGCGGGTCAGTGTTAGGGAAGCGATGTATTCGCTTCTCTAACACAACACTGTGTAAACAGCGAACGCACAGCATTGCGCCTGCTGTTTACACTTTTGGAAGCCTATTAAAGCCCACCGCTCTAATCAGGACGCCTATTAGAGCCGACAGCTCTAATCAGGCGCTTCCAAAGAAACCCCACCGCTGTAATTCAGACACCCGACAAGGGGCCGGACACCTGAATAGGGGGCGGCAGCGGAGACAATAGATAGATTCATGCAATGCATGAATCTATCTATTGGTGATAGAGCGGTGCAGGAGAGAGGGGGCGGCGCTCCTGCGCCCTCTATGGACGCACCGCCACTGCGTGCAACATGTAGAGCCTAGGATATATCATATTCTTCTAAATCTGCTACTTAGCCTTATTTTCTGGATTCAATATGATCATGGAATGATTGAGCTTCACTTCACACATCTTTCCAGCGGCTTTGTACAGAATGAATTGTGTAACTTTTTTGTATGGACTTCTCAAATGTGGATCATTTTAATGTTTTTTTGTGTATGTATTAATAAACTTTTACATATTTACTACCTACTGGGTTGTGAATAAAAAGTCCAAGCCGTCTATTCCAAAAACTTGTCTCAACATGTAACAATGTATGTAGAAAATTGGCAATAACAATAAATGATACATTGTATAATAAACATATGACTGCTGCATCGAGATAATACATTGTATATCTGTATGTCTCGAATAAAAGGGCGTGGCCCTGTTCATTTTAGAAGTAGACATGTGCACAACAAAAAAATGTGTTTATTTTCGTTTAGTTTTTTTTCGTTTCCGTTGATTCGTAACGATTCGTAAATTCGTAAGTCGTCGGTGTTCGTATTCGTAACGATTCGTATTTCCGTTAATTTTCGTTTATTTGTTTATTCGAAATTCGGACGCATTCGTATTTATTCGTACTTTTGTAACATTCGTAACATTTGTAACATTTGTAGATTCGTAATCGGAGAATAATTCATAATTTTATGTAATGTGTATGCTATTATTACATTTTAAGAGACACGGAAAATTACGGATCGAAAAAAAAAGTTACGAATGTACGAATTTTTTCGTTCAATCCATTCGAAGCACGTTAAGCAGCGCCATTGTAAGAGACACGGAAAATTACGAATCGAAAAAAAAAAAAAGTTACAAATGTACAAATTTTTTCCCTCAATCCATTCGAAGCACGTTAAGCAGCGCCATTGTAAGGGACACGGAAAATTACCAATTCAACAAAAAAAAAAAAGTTACGAATGTACGAATTTTTTCGTTCATTTTGATTTTCGTTGTTCCTGTTTTAGTTTTTCGGATTTTCTTCTTTCGTATTCGTTGTTTCTAATTAGTTTTTTTTGGATTTTCGTTTCTTTTCGGATTCGTTTGATTCAAACGATTCGTTATTCGTTAAAATTTTTAGCGAATCTTTCGATCATTCGTACGAAAACGAATGAACGAAAATCACGAAAAAAAACGAAAAACGAAAAAAAACAAAACTAATTGCACATGTCTATTTAAGAAGTTAAAGTGGTCCTGCACACATTTATTTCACTTTATGTCATTGTTTTCCTAAGCATCCAAGTGCTGCCACTGTGCCCCAAGTGCTGCCACTGTGCCCCAAGTGCTGCCAATGTGCCCCAAGTGCTTCCACTGTGCCCCAAGTGCTGCCAATGTGCCCCAAGTGCTGCCACTGTGCCCCAAGTGCTTCCACTGTGCCCCAAGTGCTGCCAATGTGCCCCAAGTGCTGCCAATGTGCCGCAAGTACTTCCACTGTGCCCCAAGTGCTTCCACTGTGCCCCAAGTGCTGCCAATGTGCCCCAAGTGCTGCCAATGTGCCCCAAGTACTTCCACTGTGCCCCAAGTGCTTCCACTGTGCCCCAAGTGCTGCCAAATGTGCCCCAAGTGCTGCCACTGTGCCCCAAGTGCCCCAAGTGCTTCCACTGTGCCCCAAATGCTGCCAATGTGCCCCAAGTGCTTCCACTGTGCCCCAAGTGCTGCCAATGTGCCCCAAGTGCTGCCACTGTGCCCCAAGTGCTTCCACTGTGCCCCCCCAAGTGCTGCCACTGTGCTCCAAGTGCTCCCACTGTGCCCCAAGTGCTGTCACTGTGCCCCAAGTGCTGTCACTGTGCCCCAAGTGCTGCCACTGTGCCCCAAATGCTGCCAATGTGCCCCAAGTGCTGTCACTGTGCCCCAAGTGCTGCCACTGTGCCCCAAGTGCTGCCACTGTGCCCCAAGTGCTTCCACTGTGCCCCAAGTGCTGGGGCACAGTGTATTTAGAAGTATCCACAGGACCGCTCTGTGGTGATACAAACAACATTGTTTGTTACATGTTGTCATTATGGACACAAAACCTGTGAATTCATTTTCTTACATGTTGTGCAAGTATTATGTAGCAATAAATATTGAGTGTTTTTGTTTTTTTATATTGATTGCGTTTCTGTTGTCTTCTGGAGGTCAAATTGTTAAATTAGGCAGGAAGAATAGAACAAAAGCATTGCTGTGCAAACTGTCACGCTGTCCCTGTCAAAGCGTGAGACGTAATGTACTGTACATGAGATAAAGCAGCTAGGAATGCGGTCGTTAGAACGCGCTGTAATAGTGACATAACACCCCGGGCCGGGGACGTGTTGTCAGTACAGTACAGACTGAGAATAACTCATACACACAAGTCATGCTAATGTAATGTGAGGATCGTCCGCCAAAACACTTAGTCATTATACGCATTATGGATTTTACACACAAGATGGCGCTCTCTGATGCTTCTTAGATAACCTAGAAGAATTTATCCCCATTTACTTAAATTGATTGCAGGGGGGGGGGGGGGGGGGGGGGTTCGTATGTATGTCAGGACTGTGTTTAACCGCTTCAGCCCCGGGCGATTTTACCCCCTTCCTTACCAGAGCACTTTTTGCGATTCGGCACTGCGTCGCTTTAACTAACAATTGCGCAGTCATGCGACGTTACACCCAAACAAAATTGACGTTCTTTTTTTCCCACAAATAGAGCTTTCTTTTGGTGGTATTTGATCACCTCTGCGGTTTTTATTTTTTGCGCTATAAACAAAAGAAGAGCGACAATTTTGAAAAAAAAACACAATATTTTTTACTTTTTGCTATAATAAATATCCCATTTTTAAAAAAAATAACAATTTTTTTACTCAGTTTAGGACGATACGTATTCTTCTACATATTTTTGGTAAAAAAAATCGCAATAAGAGTATATTGATCGGTTTGCGCAAAAGTTATAGCGTCTACAAAATAGGGGATAGATTTATTGCATTTTTTTTTATTTTTTACTAGTAATATTGGCGGCGATCTGCGATTTTTTTCGTGACTGCGACATTGCGGGGGACACTTCGGACACTTTTGACACATTTTTGGGACCATTCACATTTACACAGCGATCGTTGCTATAAAATTGCCGTGATTACTGTGTAAATGTGACTGGCAGGGAAGGGGTTAACACTAGGGGGCGCTGCAGGGGTTAATATGTTCCCTAAGGTAGTGATTCTAACTGTGGGGGGAGGGGACTCACAAGGGGAGGAGACCGATCATATGTTCCTCCGTACTGGGAACACATGATCGGTCTCCTCGCCACTGACAGGACGTGGAGCTGTCCCGCGCGCCCCCTAGGCGGCCGGGAATGGGAGGACGTCATATGACGCCCACCCAGGATGGGAGATCCACCTCGTGGGCGTTATATGACAATGGGCGGGTAATGAAGGGGTTAAAGTGGTGTTTCCACCAAAAAAATAAAAATATATCTTAAAATTCCTAAAAAGTTAAATAAAAAAATAATTGGAACATTTTTTTTTTTTACTCACCTCTAAATGCCCTGTTGCTAGGGGGTCCCTCAAAGTCTGCCTCCTTCAGTGCCCGGGCTGGTGACATCACTTCCCCTCTGCGCAGTCAGTCATCTGGGATACGTGGCAGGTCCCAGATGACTGCGCAGCGTATCACGGCGTGCGGCGCCGCTCGCGCATGCGCAGTGGGTGCCTGGCTGTGAAGCTACAGCCGGGTGCCCCCAGTAAGAATGCCGGCGCCACCGAGCGGATCGGAGAAGGAGCGGGGCTTCGACCCCTCCCTAATCGCTGGACCCCGGGACAGGTAAGTGTCCGATTATTAAAAGTCAGCAGCTGCAGTATTTGTAGCTGCTGACTTTTAAAAAAAAATTTTTAAGGGGCACCCCACTTTAAGAAATAAACACATATTTCAGATTGTGAATAACTGGGGGGGGGGGGGGGGGGGGCGCTGTGTGTTCTGTGAGAGGTAATAAATACCTAGAAGTCTTATGACATGGTACTAGCAATGCATGCACTGCAGACATCCACCCCATCTACAGTATATGTTACGTCGGCTTCAAGGGGTTAACATCGCTCCCAACTGTCCCGGATTTAGAGGGACTGTCCCGGATTATGAGCAATGTCCCTCTGTCCCTCTGTCCCCCTCATTTGTCCCTCATTTTGCTCTGATCTATATAGATGTATATAAAATGCACTTTTTATCTATCAAAGTGTTTCCCGGCGCTAAACCTTCCATCCAATTACTAAATTACTGCATTTGTGAACTTCAAAAGCCAATATAAAGGAATAGTAGGGGTAAAAATAAAGCACTTGTGGGTTTAAGTATTCGATTTTTTTTTTTTTGTATAATTCTTCTTTAAGGGGGCGTGGCAGAAGGTGTTAGACAATCAATGGCTGGAGCCTGTGATCTATAGAGCTACTATTTATTTCAAGTTTATTTAAGTTTTATGTCTGTAATGTGGTTATGACTGAGGCCTTATAGGCTGAAATGCGTCAACTGACTTAACCACATACAGACCGGACCAATTTGCAGCCAAAGGACCAGGTCCCTTTTTGCGATTCGGCACTGCGTCGCTTTAACTGACAATTGCGCGGTCGTGCGACGTGGCCCCCACAAACAAAATTGGCGTCCTTTTTTTCCCACAAATAGAGCTTTCTTTTGGTGGTATTTGATCGCCCCTGCGGTTTTTATTTTTTGCGCTATAAACAAAAAAACTAAATATCCCCCCAAAATATATAAAAAAAACTTTTTTTTCCTCAGTTTAGGCCGATACGTATTCTTCTACATATCTTTGGTAAAAAAAAAATCGCAATAAGCGATTATTGATTGGTTTGCGCAGAAGTTATAGCGTTTACAAGATAGGGGATATTTTTATAGCATTTTTATTAATAATTTTTTTTATTAGTAATGGCGGTGATCAGCGATTTTTTTATTGCGACTGCGACATTATGGCAGACACATCGGACATTTTTGGGACCATTGTCATTTATACAGCAATCAATGCTATTTAAATGCATTGATTCCTGTATAAATGACACTGGCAGTGAAGGGGTTAACCACAAGGGGCAGTGTAGGGGTTAAGTATGCCTAGGGGTGTGTTTCTTACTGTGGGGGGGCGTGGCTGTCAGCTAGTGAATGCTGATCTCTGCTCCAATCACAGGGAGCAGAGATCAGCGTCACTAGTTGCTAGGCAGAACGGGGAGATGCTGTTTATTTCCGCATCTCCCCGTTCAGCCTTCCCGTGAGACGATCGCGGGTGTCCCCGCGGCGTTCGAGTCCGCGGGACCCGCGACCGGCCTCACGGGGGTCCCGACCTGCGCAGGAGCGCGACGCTCCCGTCGCGCTCCCGATGGCACGGAGGCATTTAAAAAGGCACTTATATATACGCCCTCCTGCCTGTCCGTGCCATTCTGCCGACGTACATCGTCGTGCGCCAGTCGGGAAGCGGTCAATCTGCATTTGTTGACTGTGGCTATTCAATAAAATGAAGAAATTTTAAGCTGGAGCAGGAGGCACCCGAGGGTCAGGATCATAGACAGAAGCAGAGTCTGAGGAACAGGCGGAGTCGTCAGCAGGCGGACAGCGGGGGGGGTAACAAATCATGAACAGAGCCAGCAACGGAGCCGGGTCAGGGGTGAGCAGCAGCACAGGAACAGGATACACAGCCGAGGTCAAAGAACAAGCCGGGTCAGCAACTAGGAGAGCACACAGGATCGGATCAGGACACAGCTGAAGATCAGTCAGCAAAGAATAGGAGGCTAGACTCCCTTTAAATAGGCCGTCTGGCGCCAAGAGGAATTATGCCCGCACGTGCGCATGCGCACAAGCGATTGCGGACTCTCGCACGAGCGCCAGTTAGCCGTTCTATGGGAACCCCTATGCGCTGACAGCTGGGGGGGGGGGGGGGAGAAGCAGCAGCACAGCGATCTTCCCAGTGAATGGCTGTGCAGTTGGGGTGCGTCAGGATAAGTATGATTATTGGAGCAGATCACACAGAGTTCCCAGCATTGCTAAAGAGCTGACCACACTGTACTCTCCTGCTTAGTGTGGTCAGTTTATAATACGAAAGCAAGGGGACTAGCAGGAGCACCAGGGATCTCACATAAAGAAAGCAATACAAAGAGAACAGAAGACTTCCTCATACAAGTACAGCGGCCATATATCAGGAATATGAAGTGTTGGGGTAACAAACGCTTTAAGGTAAAACACCTTCTGCAAGCAGCCCAGCCCCCCTAATACTTACCTGTGCCCAGTTGTGTGCACGGGAGCTGAGGCTCTCTACCTCCTCATTGGACAGAGGCAGCAGTGGGAGCCAATGGCTCCTGCTGCAGTTGATCACAGCTCTCTCCCTCCTCATTGGACAGAGAGGCAGCAGCGGGAGCCAATGGCTCCTGCTGCAGTTGCTCCCAGCTCTATCACTTTTCATTGGCCAGAGAGGCAGAAATGTGAGCCAATGGCTCCTGCTGCAGTCGATCACAGCTCTCTCCCTCCTCATTGGACAGAGAGGCCGCAGCGGGAGCCAATAGCTCCTGCTGCAGTCGCTCCCAGCTCTATCACTTTTCATAGGACAGAGAGGCAGCAGTGGGAGCCAATGGCTCCTGCTGCAGTTGATCGCAGCCAGTGAGGAGAGAGCAGGACGAGGCCGAGTCACGCTCTGTGTGCCAAGTGCCCCCCCAGAGCAAGCAGCTTGTAATTGGGGCACTGGGCAGGGGGGAGGAGCGGAGTGCATCCGTGGGGGGGGACCCCAGAATAGAAGGGTTGGGGCTGCTCTGTGCCATTAAACAAGAGTTCGGTAGATTCTATGGTGGAGCTTTAGGTTGCAGAATTGCGGCACAGCGTGTAAAAACGATCGCCCCGAAGACTGGAACTCAGATGACAACATATATTATATCTGGCATAATGTTCTGCAATCTTTATCTCCGTTAGAAGCCATTACAGGAAAATCACTTCCTCTTCTCCCGACTAATTGTCAGTTTATTTACTAATAAGTCTTCCAGTCTTCCTCTCCCCGAGGCCTCATATCAGTAATGCAGTCCACACTTCTCTCATTCCTCGCTCGCCTTTCCCCCCAAAGATTCTTTTTATTCTAATGAACAGAAATAGGAAGTGATGAGTCATCAGATTTCTGCACCGGATGGATAAATAAATGTCGTTTATGGCAGAAGCTTTGCACGGAGAATGCGCCCTCTGCTGTAATACTGACCGCTTCCCGTCCGCCCCGCCTACATTTACTATGCAGGACCGCCTACCTGTACGTCTTCCTGTATGTCGGGAGCCAATCACACAGCGGGAGCCAATCAGCGGGTCCAGGGCGCCCACGTGTGCCGCCAGCGACCCACTCACATTGTGATTGAACACAGCGGGAGCCAATCAGCGGGTCCGGGGTGCCCACGCGTGCCGCAGCGGGAGCCAATCAGCGGGTCCAGGGCACCCACGCGTGCCGCAGCGGGAGCCAATCAGCGGGTCCGGGGCGCCCGCGCGTGCCGCCAGCAACCCACTCACATTGTGATTGAACACAGCGGGAGCCAATCAGCGGGTCCTGGGGCGCCCACGCGTGCCGCAGCGGGAGCCAATCAGCGGGTCCGGGACGCCCACACGTGCCGCCAGCGACCCGCTCACATTGTGATTGAACACAGCGGGAGCCAATCAGCGGGTCCGGGGCGCCCACGTGTGCCGCCAGCGACCCACTCACAATTGTGATTGAACACAGCGGGAGCCAATCAGCGGGTCCGGGGCGCCCACACGTGTCCCGCAGTGGGAGCCAATAAGCGGGTCCGGTGGACTCAATACCTGCCAGGACCCCGGCGATCGTTCGGGACAGAAGCAGAACGGCGGTCTGCCTATGTAAACAAGGCAGGCTGCCGTTCTGTCGATAGGGAAGACACGGATCTCCGCCTTCCCGTAGTACAAGCACCTCCCCCACACAGTAACCAAGCACATTTTAGGCACACATTTAACCCTTTGATCGCCCCTGATGTCTAACCTCCTTCTCTGCCGGTGTCATTAGTACAGTGACAGTGCATATTTTTAGCACTGATCACTATATTAGTGTCTCTGGTCCTAAAAAAAAGTGTCAGCAGTGTTACTTAGTGTCCGATCGGTCAGCCGCTATTGTTCGCCGGCATTACTAGTAAAGAGAAAAGAACTAAATCAAAATGACATAAATCTATCAAATCGTTACTTTGTAGACGCTATAACTTTTGCGCAAACCAATCAATATACACTTCATAGGATTTTTTATATGTAGCAGGATACATATTGGAATAAATTCATGAAGAAATAACATTTTTAACATTTTTTTATTGGATATGTTTTATAGAAGAAAGTAAAAAATATTGTTTTTTTTTTCAAAATTGTTCTTTTTTGTTTCTAGAGCAAAAAATAAAAACCGCAGAGATGATAAAATACCACCAAAAGAAAGTTCTATTTGTGGGAAAAAAAGAACATACATTTTATTTGGGTACATCGCCGCACGACCGCGCAATTGTCAGTTAAAGTAACGCAGCGCCATAGCGCAAAAAACGGCCTAGTCATGAGGGGGGGGGGGTAAATAAACCTTTCTAGGTTAAATCAGACCTTTGCTCCCCTCCCCAATATGAATCGGCACTTTCTTTTTGGCTCTTTTTCTTACACTTTAGCCCTTTCCCCGCTCCGCCATTCTCATGTAGGTGAGTATACCCCCCCCCCCCCGCTGCCTCCTGGAATTCCACGTCACATAAAACCGTTGTGATTGCTGTGACCAATCACAGCGATCACATGTCAATACTACACACTGGCTTTCATTTATAGTTATTCATTTTGTACTATTGTGATCTCTGTGATTGGTCACAGTAGTCACATAGCGCAGAGGCCAATCACAGCGGACTTGTACCATGTGGTAGCTGTGGCCAATCACAGCTATCAAAATAGTACATAATGGCATATGAATGGATGCCACTCGCAAAAATGATTGCCTATAACAGTAATCAGATCATCACTATGATCACACCTCCCAACATTTTGAGATGGGAACGAGGGATACCTATTAGCAAAAGTATGTAGGCATAGGACACACCCCCTGCCACACCCCTTAAAGGAAAATTATACAAAAAAAAACTTCTGTGATACTTATGTACATGGGAGGAGTCTGTGATGCTTATGT
>CM053037.1:201289584-201345929 GCA_028564925.1 Lithobates sylvaticus | reverse complement strand
CGTATGCGCACTCGTGGTCCGGCACTCGCGCATGCGCACTGGCGCATGCCTGTGCGCAATGGCGCACGGTTAGCGTCCCCTGGGCTCCTATAAAAGCTGCCTGGCGCACAGGCACTTTGCTGGTTTGTCTTTCCAGCTCAATGCCTGTGTTCCTGTGTCCCTGCATACCGTTATCTGCCTGCCTGCCTGCCTGTGTTTGACCCGGATTGCCTTGACTCTGCTGCCTCTTCTCCTGTGTTTGACCCCCTGGCTTGTTTAACGGACTCGGCTCTTCTCCTGTGCTTGACCTCCTGCTTGTGACCCGGACCTGCCTCCCTTCTCCTTGCCTGACCTCCTGCCTGTGACCTGAACTTTGCCTTGTGTCTCCCCAGACACCCTTCCCCAGCCTGTGTTGCCACCCAGTGACTATTGTGCTAGACCCTCGGCCGGGTCCTGAGTATCTACCTGCTGTTCCAGTTCTCTCCTCAGAAACCGGTTTCCGCTTGTGGCTCTCACAAACCTCTGGCTCAAGCCTGGACGGACTTCCTGTCACCACCTGTGTTTGACCCCCAGCCTGGTCCTTGTGTTCCTACCTTTACGCAAGCTCCGCCTACCTAATGGGGGTGACCTGTGCCTCCTGGTGCCATTTGCTCCCTGTACCACCTCCGGGGGGCAGACTGCGCTGGGTCGCAAGGGTGAGCCGCTCTCGGCATCTCGGCCTGGTAAGTACGTTCCTGACAAGACCACACAGCCAAATCTCTTGTTTCTAATTCTAATAACATTTTCCGTCTAAATGATATAATACTTTACCTATCAACCCACTCATCCACAGACATCACCAGCATTCTTACATCCTCATTTCAGCCTGGCTGCTTCTCATCCAGGCCCCTCTGGTTCCCCATTAAAGAGACATCACCAGCATTCTTACGTTCTTAGCTCCATCAGCATCACTTCCCCTGCGGGTAGTCAGCCTGGTTCTTTTATTTATACATCAACAGGAAGCCGCACCCTGGAGGGTTTGCCTCCGAAAGCTAAACCCCTCCTACACAGCTTGTGACCTCACAGGAAAATGAACACAGGATGTGAATGACCATATAAAAATTGACACAGAATAAATGAATTTATACAATAACCAATAAATGATGACTACAATTCCGTTGATAGAAATCCTTAATATACATTGTCCCAGAGAACAATGTATACCTAGATTATGCTACCTTCCTTGTGGATGGAAGGTTATCTGCAGATGCACACTGCGAATCCCAACATGTGCTGATCAGACACAGCAGAGACAATGAGCGTACATCCACCCATAACAGATCTTTGCAGAGCAAACATATGCCCCCAGACGATCGTCTGTGCATTGCACAGGGGCCCTTTCGCTGGTGGACATACACCCACTCTACAAACACCTCTCTCCAAACAACAGGAAGTTTACCACTGCCTAACAGGTCTCAACCAGCGTAAGTCTGCCCCAGTCAGCTCTTTAGAGCAGGCTGGGATAGAACAAAAACTGGGGGACTCTTATGACAATACATATTAAAATACATCTAAAACATCTTCATTAGGGATGGGCCCGGTGTTCGATTCGAACCCATGTTCGAATCGAACATCGGGCGTTCGCCCGTTCGGCGAGCCCAGAACTATTTGGGCCGCTCGCATCAAATTCGTGTGATGCGAGCGGCCCGCAATGCATTGCGCCAGTCGCAGTGCAATGCTGGCTGATGATAGGCCAAGCATGCACTGTGACCCCGCATGCTTGGCCAATCACAGCGCCGGCAGCGAGGAGAGCCATAATTGGCTACAGGCAGGATGCCTGTAGCCAATTATAGCTCAGGGGCTTTAGTACACGCCCTACGGTATAAGAGGCTGCCGCGGCGGCGGCCTCGCATATTGTGTTTCAGTGTCAGCGTGTCAGTGTGCTGCTGACTGCTGACAATATGTGCTTTATTTCTGGGGATTTGTGTGTGCGTGCTGTTAGTACAGCATTGCAGTATCACATCTGGGGGGTGTCTATAGGTTGCCTGTGAAGGGGGGCAGGTTTCCTGTGCTTAGAACTGTCCCTGCAAAAAGTGTAATTTTTGCAGGAAAAAAGCTATTTAAAAGCACTCGCGGCTAATGAATTGATGGCTCCCGTAACACAGAGAACTGTCATTCATTGATAAAAAAAAAAAAAAAAAAGCGTGGGGGTCCCCCCAAATTCAATAACCAGGCCCTTCAGGTCTGGGATGGATATTATGGGGGACCCCAGCAAAAAAAAAAAAAAAAAAATGGCGTAGGGTCCCCCTCAAAATCCATACCAGACCCTTGAGGTCTGGGATGGATTTTAAGGGGTACCCCAGCCAAAAAAAATGGCGTGGGGTCCCCCTCAAAATCCATACCAGACCCTTATCCGAGCACGCAACCTGGCAGGCCGCAGGAAAAGAGGGGGGGACGAGAGCGGCCCCCCCTCCCGCCTGAACCGTACCAGGCCACATGCCCTCAACATTGGGAGGATGCTTTGGGGGTCTAAGACCCCCAAAGCACCTTGTCCCCATGTTGATGAGGACAAGGCCTCATCCCCACAACCGTGCCCGGTGGTTGTGGGGGTCTGCGGGCGGGGGGCTTATCGGAATCTGGAAGCCCCCTTTAACAAGGGGACCCCCAGATCCCGCCCCCCCCTGTGTGAAATGGTAAGGGGGTACAAAAGTACCCCTACCATTTCACCAAAAAAGTGTCAAAAATTGTAAAAATGACAGGAGACGGTCTTTGACAATTCCTTTATTAAAATCTTCTTTCTTCTTTCTTCATCCTTCGGTTTCTTCATCTTCTCCTTCCGTCATCTTCTTCCATCTTCTTCCATTTTCTTCTTCCTCCGATCCGCTTCTTCTTGCGCTGGTCTTCTCGTCCTTCTCGTCCGGCATCTTCTTCCATGGCGTCGGTGTCTCTTCTTGGGCCACTCCTCGCAATGGGAGGCTCCCGCTATGTGAGGCTTCGCTGCCTCTGACAGGTCTTTTATAATGGAGGGCACCTGGTGACCCCGCCCCCTCTGACGCACGGGGACGTCATGGGGAATTCCCTATGGCTTTCCCCATGACGTCAGAGGGGGGCGGGGTCACCAGGTGCCCTCCGTTATAAAAGACCTGTCAGACGGAGCGAAGCCTCACACAGCGGGAGCCTCCCATTGCGAGGAGCGGCCGGACAGAAGAACAGATGCCGACGCCATGGAAGAAGATGCCGGACGAGAAGGACGAGAAGACCAGCGCAAGAAGAAGCGGATCGGAGGAAGAAGAAAATGGAAGAAGATGGAAGAAGATGACGGAAGGAGAAGATGAAGAAACCGAAGGATGAAGAAAGAAGAAAAGAAGATTTTAATAAAGGAATTGTCAAAGACCGTCTCCTGTCATTTTTACAATTTTTGACACTTTTTTGGTGAAATGGTAGGGGTACTTTTGTACCCCCTTACCATTTCACACAGGGGGGGGCGGGATCTGGGGGTCCCCTTGTTAAAGGGGGCTTCCAGATTCCGATAAGCCCCCCGCCCGCAGACCCCCACAACCACCGGGCACGGTTGTGGGGATGAGGCCCTTGTCCTCATCAACATGGGGACAAGGTGCTTTGGGGGTCTTAGACCCCCAAAGCATCCTCCCAATGTTGAGGGCATGTGGCCTGGTACGGTTCAGGCAGTAGGGGGGAGGGGCGCTCTCGTCCCCCCCTCTTTTCCTGCGGCCTGCCAGGTTGCGTGCTCGGATAAGGGTCTGGTATGGATTTTGAGGGGGACCCCACGCCATTTTTTTTTGGCTGGGGTTCCCCTTAAAATCCATCCCAGACCTCAAGGGTCTGGTATGGATTTTGAGGGGGACCCTACGCCATTTTTTTTTTTTTTTTGGCTGGGGTTCCCCTTAATATCCATCCCAGACCTGAAGGGCCTGGTTATTGAATTTGGGGGGACCCCCACGCTTTTTTTTTTTAAATTTTTTTTATTTTTTATCAATGACTTTTTTTTTATGAATGACTTTCAATGAATGACTGTTCTCTGTGTTACGGGAGCCGTCAATTAAAATTAGCCGCTAGTGATTTTAAATAGCTTTCTTTCCTGCAAAAATGACACTTTTTGCAGAGACAGTTCTAAGCAAGGAAACATGCGCCCCTTTACATGCATACTATAGACACCCCCCAGGTACGAAATTTAAAGGAATATTACACTTTTATTGTTTCAATTTAAGCATTATTAAAATCACTGCTCCTGAAAAAACGGTAGTTTTTAAAAAAAAATTTTGCATTGATACATGTCCTCTGGGGCAGGACCCAGGTCCCCAAACACTTTTTATGACAATAACATGCATATTAGCCTTTAAAATTAGCACTTTTGATTTCGAACGTTCGCATCCATTATAACTAATAGGGTTCTAAAGCTCGCACAGACTTTAGGTCCGTTCGCGGGTTCTGGTGCGAACCGAACGGGGGGGGTGTTCGACTTGTCTCATTTCTTATTAAATAAGTCATACATATATATTTATTATAATTATCTTTACTATTGTTTTTGAATTTGCTGCACATGATTTTTGACATAATTATAGAGCAGTGGTTAGAATACAAAACTTCCTACTAAAGTAAGATTTGCTTGTACAAGTAACCCAACAAACTTCCCTATTAAAATAATTTTTAAAAATGTCACTGGTAAATGCTAAATTAGAAACACATTTTTTACTTTATGGATACAATAATATAAAAGGTGACTCACCTTTTCCATTACTACACCACTAGAAAGAGCTTTATCAGCTGGGCATTGACTAATAATAAAGCACGTTCCCTTGTGCAAAACATCTTTTGCTAATTCACAAACCACCCATGTCTCTTTTTAATCCTGGAACATGCTGATAAGAAAATGTACATAGCTTGCAATTACAACATTCACTAGAAAAATACAAACTGTGTAAATACTTTATGCTATGGATGTGCTTAGCTTGCAAAATTAAATCATGCATGTTAAATATTCAATCAAAGTAGGTTGCCTGGAGGAATATAATTTTTTTCCTGTCTAGATTATTTTCTTTACTTGTTCACTTTATTGCTGTGAATCTAGCTGAATCTATGTGATGGTACATCTATTCCCATTGTGGGTTCCCAAGAGAAGATTATGATCTTTTTAAAAGTAAAAGTAAAAGAGGGATGAAAAGAATATGAAAGTCATGGCATACATGAGCATTTGTCTTCACAAACTGTGAGTGACATGACTTGCTCCTAAGTGCTGAAGAGATTTGAATGTAGGCCACCAGATTTCCACATCAAAACAAACAGCCTGTTGTTTAACTCCCATAAAAGCTATTTTATAGACTGCTACTATTTCATTGGCATTAAATGTTTCCTCTTATTGTGTGTCAAAGAATGATGCTGCTGTGGCTTCTGTTAGGAACCTCAAGGAAAAAAATGGCAAATCATAGAGCAGCGTCAAGGTGAGGGAAGGAACCTTTTATCCAACGAGCTGTAATTACGCTTAGATTCTTATTATCACAAGTTATACATTTCTAGAATAGATGGAAATAGAAACTTTCCTTATTTCCATTCCAACCAGCTATCCTGGAAATCTTGTTTGCCATGTTATTAAGAATAATTTCATCTTTATCAAAAACTCAGGAAATGGAAAAGCGTGATCTAGGCACCTAATATAAACTGTAATCATATATAGAAGGAGACAGGAAGAGCAAGTACCCATTCAGAACATTGAAATCTGAATTTAAAATATACTTAAGATTTAATGCAATAAACTATGACTAAATTCTTATGGATGTCATCTAACTTTGCAGATTTAAGTGTTAATTGCAGTTTATAAGGAATAACTTAGATGCTTCAAAACAAAAAGGCATTGCAAAAATCAATGTCTAACTTTAAAGCATATCAAACTCAAGAATAATGTAATCTAGGGGCTCATACACAGAGCCGACGGAGACTGACATGTCCCGCTGAAGCTCCATGGGTCGGTTCCTGACAGAACCCGACTCACTTACCTTCACAAAGGTACAGGGAACAGAAATACCCACCTGGAGAATAGTATTAAGTTAACCACTTCAACCTCGGACCATTTGGCTGGCCAAAGACCAGAGCGTTCTTTTCGATTTGGCACTGCGTTGTTTTAACTGACAATTTCACTGTCGTGCGACGTGGCTCCCTAACAAAATTGACGTCCTTTTTTCCCCACAAATAGAGCTTTCTTTTGGTGGTATTTGATCATCTCTGCGGTTTTAATTTTTTGCACTATAAACAAAAAAAAAAGAGACGATTTTGAAAAAACACAATATTTTTTACTTTTTGCTATAATAAATATCCCCAAAAAATATATACATTTTTTTTCCTCAGTTTAGGCCGATACATATTCTTCTACATATTTTTGGTAAAAAATAATTGCAGTAAGCGTTTATTGATTGGTTTGCACAAAAGTTATAGTGTCTACAAAATGGGGGATAGTTTTATGGCATTTTTATTAATATTTTTTTTTTTTTTACTAGTAATGGTGGCGATCTGCGATTTTTATTGTGACTGCGACATTATGGTGGACAGATCGGAGACTTTTGGCACTGATTACTGTGTAAATGTGACTGGCAGTGAAGGGGTTAACCAGTAGGGTGTGCTGCAGGGGTTAAGTGTGTCCTAGGGATGTGTTCTAACTGTGGGGGGGATGGGCTACGTGTGTCACGACACTGATCACCGCTCCCGGTCACATGGAGCGGTGATCAGTGTCCTGTCACTAGGAAGAATGGGGAAATGCTTGTATACATCAGCATTTCCCCGTTCTTCCTCTCCGTGAGACGATCACGGGTATCACACTCACGGAGCTCACAGCGGGTGCGTGCCCACAATGCCGTGTCTTAAAGGGCAACAAACAGGTACGTTAATATGCCTGAACGTGTCCTTCTGCTGACGTATATCGGCGTGAGCCGGTCGGCAAGGGGTTAAAAAGACGTTCAGCCCAGAGCTATAACGAAAATGGCGCCACCCCCTTCTACTCGCACAAGCACATCACAAGCTGCTATTAAATCCCTTAAACTAAATAAACGCCCAGGCCCAGATGGCTTTTCAGCCATTATAAGAAGTTTGCTAATATCCTAGCTCCATTATTGACCAAAGTCCTTAATTCTCTTCTTGCTGGACACCCTTTTCGACCTGAAACTCTAACAGAAATTATTTGAATGATTCCCAAACCAAATTTAGATGAAACATCTTGCTCCAACTATAGACCACTTTCTCTACTTAATTTAGACATTAAACTCTTAGTGAAAGATTTAACAACAGGTTTAAACAATATAATAGGATTTTTAATACATAGAGAAGAGTAGGCTTTATCCCAAGGTGTCAATTGGGAGATAATATACATAGGGCAACATTACTGATACATGCTGCCAAAAAAATACAAATTTCTCTTTGCCTCTTATCCTTAAATGTCCAAAAAATTTGACACGATCTTACCCGCCCTACCTTCATTATGTCCTACAATGCTGGGGATTTGGTCCACATTTCCTTAGTTGGACCTCATCATTATATAACAATCCCAAAGCCTTTGTAAAATATGCAGGATAGAAATCTAATTTATTCAATATCTACAGAGGAACTCATAAAGGTTCCCCACTTTCTCCACTTTTATTTGCCCTCCACATCAAACCTCTTATCCGATCAATTCACTCTGACCCTTCTATTAAAGGACTTGAATTAGCTGGACATCAACATAAAATTTGCCTATTTGCCGAAGACATTTACATTTTTATGTCCTCTCCACATATTTCCACTCCCAACCTAATCCGGGAAACTGGATCATTTTGCCCACATATAAGGCTTAATCATTAACCTTCAAAAATCTTTGGCACTTAATATTTACCTATATCCTTCAGAAGTACAACAAGCACAGGCATCTCTTCCCTTCTCTTGGTCCACTACTCGTCTTTTCTAGGAGTCCCCCTTACTGAACTCTTCTCAGCCAATTGCCCACCTATTTTACGTCACATTACTTCTTTACTGACACAATGGTCCTCTCTCCCCATATCCTGGATAGGTAAAATAAACGTTATTAAAATGACTATATTGCCCAAAATCTTTAACTTTTCCGGGTTTTGCCCATCTCTGTTCTGGCATACTTTTTTAGGACTATTGCAGTGTAAAATAACAAAGTTTGTTTGGGGCTCTTCAAAACCCCATTTACCTAATCATACTCTCTACCTTCCAAAATGTAAAAGTGGTCTCAGATTTCCTAATCTATCTGCCTATTATTATGCAGCCCATCTGGCACAAATAACTAAATACATGCAACCTCTGAAATCCCATTCTGGGTAACTCTGGAGTCAATAGATTGTGATCCACTATCTATTTCTAATCTCTTATGGCTAATTCTATTAACAAACATTCGTTTACTATTTGGAATAGATTTAAATTAGCCAACGACCTACAATCTCCACATATCCCACTTATATCGTTCATTAAAAATCCCCTTTTCTACCCTGCCTGGACCTCTCCTAAATCCTTTAAAGCCTGGGCCACCTCTAAATTAACTTGACTACACAATCTGATATCCTTAACTTTCTTTATATCATTCCTTGACTTATGTGAAAGACATGGACTTACAAATTCAGAACCTTTAAGATACCTACAAATCAAAAATTTCTTTACACCCCATATCCAAGGAAAAAATACACTTGATAAATTGTCATGTTTTGAAAGCATATGCAAAAATGATCCCCATGCAAAAGGACTTATGTCGACCCTCTATGCCCAACTCGTTACTAAACCTGATTCTGATCCACCCTCGTATGTAGCTAAATGGGAGGCTGATCTTGGTCTTTCGCTGGAAGCAACCGAATGGGACAGTATCTGGAATACTACAAAATCCTCTTCACAAAACATAATTGCTTTAGAAACAAATTAAGTATAAAGTGCTTACGTGCTGGTAAATAGTCCCTGACAGAATTGCAAAATTTGCCCCCAATTACTCCTCATCCTGCTTTCGAGGCTGTAGTGATCTTGGCTCTCACCTTCATACCTGGGGGAATTGCCCAGTAGTCAAAAGGTATTTCCTATGCTTTCAACCTTAGTTTCAGTATCTATACCTCCAGATGCTTTGATAGTGCTCTTAAATCTAAAGCCGACAATACTTTCACACAGCCAATTCAAACTTTTACAACAAATTACTACAGCTGCGAAACAAACAATAGCTAAAGCTTGGAAATCTAACAATTTGGTATTAAATGAAACCAAGCATAAAATCAATCAAGCTATGGTTCATCCCAAAATGGAGGCTATAGCTCAAGACAAAATAAGTTATTTTAAGAGTATATGGCTCCCATGGGTGAATTTTGATGAAGCCCTGTTAATGCCTTGATAATTTTACTCACATATACACTCTCTTCTATAGCCATATGATTATTAACACATTCAGCCCCGGGGAGTATTCCTATCGCTTCTCCTTTTTCATTTTCTCTCTTTTCTCTTCCTTCTACCTTCTCTTCATTATACCTTTCTCTATCTTTTTTTCTTAAGGTTCAAATAGCAATACTTTTCTATACTCTACTTGGTTTCATAAAATCATAGACATAAGCTCCTAAAAGCTTTATAACAGTAATGATCCCTTATCACTCTTTCCTGATGAACATTTTAGTTTAGTTGTAACTTTTTACTTATCTGAGACTTTGTTATACCTTTATTATCCATTTTAGATTCCAGCCTCTATTGACCAAACTATAAAATGTTATTTACATACCTAATCCTAAAACAGACTATGCAAAATAGGCTATTTTCAGTTATATTGTGGAGCAATAGTTGTTTAATATACTTTGACATGTTACTTTTTAGCACTGCTTTTGAACCTATTGTAGCAGAGCGTCCCAGAGAGAGCCAGGAGAAGTCTTGTTCGGGATTTATACGTCTCCCAGGCTCCTCTCATACACATTCAGAGGTCTCTGATACATGATCCAGTTCAGATCTTAGTCCTTTTCCCCAGGCTAATTTAAGCTCACCTGAGCAGACAGCCTTTGCTCTCTGCCTGGGACACACAGACATGGATGGTTTGTGAGGAGCTAAAGGTTGGTAAAACGCTTTAAAACTCTATACAGAAACTGACAAGCGGTAGGCTTGCTTAGCCTGGTAGTGAGGGCCAGTGTATGGTATAGTTAGAACCGAGACACGGCTAGGACTTTTGTTTTGTTATTTCTGTTCTGCTCCCAGGGAGCTTTGTACCTGCTACCTGTCCCCCAGGTTACATATGGTGGAGTTCAGCTGGCAGCTGTAGTAAGTTACTACTTAAAAGGCCAGTACCTAGAGTGACTAAACATGGAGGAAATCCTAAAACAATTGATGATATCCAACGCTGCACAACAGCAAGCAAACGCTGCACAACAGCAAACAAACGCTGCACTGCAGCAAGCAAACGCTGCACTGCAGCAAGCAAACACTGCACTCCACGCTGCACAACAGCAAGCAAACGCTGCACTCCACGCGGCACAACAGCAAGCTAATGCTATTGCACAGGAGCAATCGCAGAGGCTGTTTGAACAGCTAGCCACTGATGCAAAAGTAGATAGGAAAACCTTGTCTGAGGTTGTGGAGACAATAGCACAGTGGTCACCTGCTAACGTTGATAATGTTGGAGATAATCCCTCAGCCATCCATGGGGCTCGCTTTCTGTCTAAGATGACTACAGATGATGATCCAGAGGCCTTTCTGCTAACGTTTGAACGGACCGCTGAGAGGGAAGGTTGGCCTAAAACCCAGTGGGCAGGACTGGTTGCCCCATTGCTTACTGGGGAATCGCAGAAGGCCTACTATGATTTGGAGTCAGCAGAAGCAGGAGACTATGAAAAGGTCAAACAGGAAATACTGGCACGACTTGGTGTCACTTTGGCAGTTCGAGCACAGCGGGTCCACAGCTGGTCCTTCCAAGACGAGAAGCCCCCAAGATCGCAGATGTTTGACCTAATTCACCTGGTGAGGAAATGGCTACAGCCGGAGTCCCTGTCTGGGTCACAAATAGTGGAGCGTGTGGTCATGGACCAGTTTCTGAGGTCACTACCAATTCCCCTGCAGGAGTGGGTGAGTCAAGGAGACCCCAATTCGGCAAACCACCTGGTGGAACTTGTTGAAAGGTATTTTGCTGCAAAGAACCTGGTCACCACCCCTACAGCCGCGCGGACTTTCCGCCCAAAGCCACGGTCTCCCCAGGCAACCGGTAAGACTGTTCCAGGGGAAGTGGCTGGTAAGCATGGCAAGGAGATAGGGGGGAGGATTTTTGGTGCCAGGACTGAAGCTTGGCCTCCCAAACAAGGGAAGCCGGTGCCTGTCAGCAAACCAAACTGGGGAAACGTCAGGTGTTTTCGTTGCCAAGAAATTGGACATGTTGCGGCAAATTGTCCATTGACAGATGAACCAATGCAGTGTGATTTATCTATTAGAAGGCAGTCTATGTTTGCAGCGGTTTCATGCACTGCAACACCAAATATGAGAAAACCAATGTGCCAAATGACTGTGAATGATAAGCCTATTACAGCCTTGCTGGACTCTGGAAGTCTAGTGACTTACAGCTGAAATGATTGAACCTGTGAATTATCATGAAAAAAATATTGCTGTGATCTGTATACATGGGAATACCCGGGAGTATCCTGTAACCACTGTTCAGTTTAAAACTGGTTGGACTTGTTCCCCACTTGGTGCATGAGGCCATCATTGGTAGGGACTTCCCTAAGTTTTGGGAACTGTAGGATTATCCCAACTTGGTCGCAGTACCTGACTCAGTCGCAGAGCCAGAATTCCTGGCCACTACTGACAATGTGGGTTCAGGGGACTCTCAGGGCTCCCCGGGTTTTCCTCTATCGGTTATGGCAGGAGAGCTGGAGGACCCTGAGGAAGTCCCCACTACCAGTAGAGCCGGACAGCCGTCTGCTGACTCCGAGCCTATGTTAGAGTTTGCTGACCTTAATGTGCATAAGGAAAATTTTGGTACTGAGCAGAGAAAAGACCATACCCTTTCCAGGGCCTGGGAAAATGTAATAGTGATTATTGATGTACCTGTTGAACCCGGGGACAGCCCCTGTTTTCCTTATTTCAACAGCAATGAGGATTTACTATATCGTGTATGTAAAATGAATGATGAAGTGGTTGAACAGTTGGTGGTCCCTAAGCCATACAGACGGCTGGTGTTAGAACTTGCCCATGGGCACTTGCTAGGAGGCCATTTAGGGGTTGAAAAAACGACTGAAAGGGTGTTGCGCAGGTTTTACTGGCCCGGGATACAGAAAGATATTAAGAATTATTGTCAATCCTGTCCTGTGTGTCAGATGTCAGCCCCACTATCCCACTTCCGAAGTCCTTTAGTACCCTTGCCTATCATTGAAGTGCCCTTTGAGAGGATTGCCATGGACCTTGTGGGCCCACTTCCCAAGTCTGCCCGGGGTCATCAGCATATCCTCGTAATCAAGGATTATGCTACACGTTGAGAGAATTCAGGTAGAGAATTCCTGATAAGGAATAGAGAGAAGTTTTCAGAGTTACCTGGCACGACTTCAGCAGTTCAGCATGATATTGTTACTGAACCTGGGGTACGTGTCAAGCTCAAACCGTACCGAATTCCTGAAGCAAGGAGAAAGGACATCAGCAATGAAGTTAAAAAAATGTTGGAGCTACAGTGGTGTGAAAAAGTGTTTGCCCCCTTCCTCATTTCCTGTTCCTTTGCATGTTTGTCACACTTAAGTGTTTTGGAACATCAAACCAATTTAAACAATAGTCAAGGACAACACAAGTAAACACAAAATGCAATTTGTAAATGAAGGTGTTTATTATTAAAGGTGAAAAAAAATCCAAACCATCATGGCCCTGTGTGAAAAAGTGATTGCCCCCCTTGTTAAAACAT
This sequence comes from Lithobates sylvaticus, assembly GCA_028564925.1. Lineage (NCBI taxonomy): Eukaryota > Metazoa > Chordata > Amphibia > Anura > Ranidae > Lithobates > Lithobates sylvaticus. Next base: position 201,333,088 of record CM053037.1, on the reverse strand, counting down.
ACTATAACTGTGGTTGTCCACACCTGAGTTCAATTTCTCTAGCCACACCCAGGCCTGATTATTGCCACACCTGTTCACAATCAAGGCATCACTTAAATAGGAGCTGCTTGACACAGTAAGGTCCACCAGAAGATCCTTAAAAGCTACACATCATGCCGAGACCCAAAGAAATTCAGGAACAATTGAGAAAGAAAGTAATTGAGATCTATCAGTCTGGAAAGGGTTATAAAGCCATTTCCAAAGCTTTGGGAATCCAGCGAACCACAGTGAGAGCCATTATCCACAAATGGCGAAGACATGGAACAGTGGTGAACCTTCCCAGGAGTGGCCGGCCGCCCAAAATTACCCCAAGAGCGCAGCGACGACTCATCCAAGAGGTCACAAAAGACCCCACAACAACGTCCAAGGAACTGCAGGCCTCACTTGCCTCAGTTAAGGTCAGCGTTCATGCCTCCACCATCAGGAAAAGACTGGGCAAAAATGGCCTGCATGGCAGAGTTCCAAGGAGAAAACCACTGCTGAGCAAAAAGAACATCAACGCTCGTCTCAATTTCTCCACAACACATCTTGATGATCCCCAAGACTTTTGGGACAACATTCTGTGGACCGATGAGACAAAAGTGGAACTCTTTGGAAGGTGTGTGTCCAAGTATATCTGGCGTAGAAGGAACACTGCATTTCAGAAAAAGAACATTATACCAACAGTAAAATATGGTGGTGGTAGTGTGATGGTCTGGGGCTGTTTTGCTGCTTCAGGACCTGGAAGACTTGCCTTGATAAAAGGAACTATGAATTCTGCTGTTTACCAAGAGATCCTGAAGGAGAATGTCCGACCATCTGTTCGTGTACTCAAGCTGAAACGAACTTGGGTTCTGCAGCAGGACAATGATCCTAAACACACCAGCAAGTCCACCACCGAATGGCTGAAGAAAAACAAAATGAAGACTTTGGAGTGGCCTAGCCAAAGTCCTGACCTGAATCCTATTGAGATGTTGTGGTATGACCTTAAAAAGGCCGTTCATGCTGGAAAACCCTCTAATGTAACTGAATTAGGACAATTCTGCAAAGATGAGTGGGCCAAAATTCCTCCAGGACGCTGTAAGCCTCATTGCACGTTATCACAAACGCTTGGTTGCAGTTGTTGCTGCTAAGGGTGGCCCAACCAGTTATTAGGTTTAGGGGGCAATCACTTTTTCACACAGGGCCATGATGGTTTGGATTTTTTTTCACCTTTAATAATAAACACCTTCATTTACAAATTGCATTTTGTGTTTACTTGTGTTGTCCTTGACTATTGTTTAAATTGGTTTGATGTTCCGAAACACTTAAGTGTGACAAACATGCAAAGGAACAGGAAATGAGGAAGGGGGCAAACACTTTTTCACACCACTGTAGATGTCATTGAGGAATCCAATAGTGACTGGTCTAGCCCCATCGTGTTAGTCCCAAAACCGGATGGCACTTGGAGGTTCTGTAACGACTTTAGGAAACTTAATGCGGTGACAAAGTTTGACACATACCCAATGCCCAGAGTAGACGAACTTATAGACCGACTTGGCAAGGCTCGCTATCTTACCACTTTGGACTTGACAAAAGGGTATTGGCAAATACCCCTGACTGGTAGCGCCAAAGAGAAGACTGTATTTGTGACCCCAGAGGGTTCCTTTCAATATAAAAAAATGCATTTTGGGTTGCAAAATGCCCCCGCGACATTTCAGAGGGCCATGGACAGGACCCTAAAACCCCACCGACGATATGCAGCAGCCTATCTAGATGACATAGTGGTACATAGCACTGACTGGGAGTCTCACTTGCCCCGTGTCCAGACTGTCCTTGATTCCCTCTTCAAAGAAGGTTTTACGGCAAATCCAAAAAAATGTGCCATTGGTCTAGAGGAAGCCAAGTATTTGGGCTACACTATTGGACGTGGTGTCATAAAACCTCAACGGAGTAAAATAGCAGCCATCCAGGATTGGCCGCGCCCTGCAAACAAGAAGCAGGTCAGGGCCTTTCTTGGTATTGCAGGGTATTATAGAAGATTTATCCCAAATTTTGCAACTATAGCTGCCCCTCTGACAGACCTTACGAAAGGGAAAGACTCAGTAATGGTGAAATGGTCATCAGTAGCAGAGGAGTCTTTCCAGGTCCTGAAGAAGGCTCTGTGTGCACAGCCAGTACTGTACTCCCCTGATTTCTCCAGAGAGTTTTTGGTTCAGACGGATGCGTCTGATGTTGGTATCGGGGCAGTACTATCACAGGTATACAATGGGGAAGAACACCCTGTCGTGTACCTAAGCAGAAAGCTCAATGACCATGAGAAAAAGTATGCAGTCATTGAAAAGGAATGTTTAGCCATAAAGTGGGCCGTGGATGCGCTCAGGTACTATTTGTTAGGGCGCCAGTTTGACTTAATAACTGACCATGCTCCCCTGAAATGGATGGCCCAAAAGAAGGAGACTAATAGACGGGTGAACCGGTGGTTTTTGGCTCTACAGGATTACTCCTTCACCGTAAAACACAGGCCAGGTGTGGAGATGGGGAATGTAGATGCCCTGTCCCGTGTTCACTCCTGTTGGGCCACAGGTGTTCCAACCCTGGGGTTGAAACAAGGGGGGAGGATATGTAGCAGAACATCCCAGAGAGAGCCAGGAGAAGTCTTGTTCGGGATTTATACGTCTCCCAGGCTCCTCTCATACACATTCAGAGGTCTCTGATACATGATCCAGTTCGGATCTTAGTCCTTTTCCCCAGGCTAATTTAAGCTCACCTGAGCAGACAGCCTTTGCTCTCTCGTGTACGAATTGCCGGCCGGCATATGTTTTTATCTCTTATTTCCTGCTTATTGATTTTCGCCTTGATGTAAGTAGGAGTGTCTTTTACTGAATAAAATTTTTACCCTGATATCACACTATGGGAGCATCCCTTTTTTTCCTACATGTCCGAATTGGCCATTAAGAGTTTGTTGGTTCGTTATCAACCGGAGGTTGCCCCTGGTATCATCGGTCCCAAGGAGGATTGCCAGCCCGTTTTCCGTTTCTGGTTAACCCTGTGAAGGAGATCATATTTGGGGTCTATTTGGCTGCGACTCATCCTGACATCAACTTATGGGCCTATTTTAGCTTGCCCTCTGGTAAGCACATTCAACATCTGGTGGTGGATCACGACAGTCACTACTATTTTTTTGGGATTTTCACTTTGTCACGTTTGGATTTATGTTCTCCATACTGGACTTTTTTTTGATTATTTCATATTACATAAATTGTTCTAGGTTTCTATTCATTAATTCACTGGACTTTTTAGGGTATTAATTGGATCATATCACATGATACTGCTTTAGGCTTTCCATATTATTTATTTGCACCATTTATTATTATTATTTTTTAATTTAGGTAATAGCGCGGCTTTTTGTATTATTTTAGCCTTTGCTCTCTGCCTGGGACACACAGACATGGATGGTTTGTGAGGAGCTAAAGGTTGGTAAAACGCTTTAAAACTCTATACAGAAACTGACAAGCGGTAGGCTTGCTCAGCCTGGTAGTGAGGGCCAGTGTATGGTATAGTTAGAGCCGAGACACGGCTAGGACTTTTGTTTTGTTATTTCTGTTCTGATATATTTTATGGAGGACTGTGCAGCACCTGTGTATGGAATTGTATTTAAAACAAATAAACCCAGCACTGTTTTCACTACCTCAAGTGGATTTGGTATTTGTGCCTAAATAAACAGCTCATCCCAGGGAGCTTTGTACCTGCTACCTGTCCCCCAGGTTACACGATCTTTGTGATTGGTAAAACTTTAATAAACAAATTTGACATAGATGTGACTGCTGCGTTCGTTTTTTTTGTTTTTCAACTTTTTTTTCCCTTTACTTTCATCTGGTGATCCTGCCATAATCATACTTCATGACCTAAAGTGACAACAGTCAATCGCCCTTCTAATAGGAATCACCCTTTCATATCAAACAGGGATTAGTACGGTCACTGTAGGCTGCTGTCAGGACCTGGATAACCTGCTGATGACACTGTGGTTCCCTGGACAGAGGTTTGTAATTCCAGTGTCCACCATCAGGTGTCTCCCAGAAGCCAGCAGACCCCAGTATTCAGTTTCCAATATTTTGCTGCTGATAGATTCTTTTTCCCTAGATGCTGGCTTGTACCTGCTCCCCCTTGTTTTTGATAGAGAGTGATAGGTGTCCCTGGAGCCACACATCAAGTCAAAGCCTGCTGTGTGATAGTAAATGGCAGTCTCAGCCTGGACCCCCACCAGGCCATGCCCCCAATGCATTTCACTCATTGATCCCAGTTTTGTTCCCCACTTCCCAACTGATTCCCACACCTCAAGTTTTACCCTGCTTTTAAGTGTTCCCTATATTGTATATAGTTAGTTCGGTATTTTGTCACTGGGTTTTTTGGGTTAAACTACAGTTTATTTTCATGTTTGCTATGTGCTGGTGTTTGGAAGGATTTTCTTTTACTGTAAATAAATCTCAATTAAAGAAGGCACAGTCTGGCCTCAGTTTCCTGATTATAGCCATGCATATCTGGCCATCTCTGCTGCTAATTCCTGACAGCTGCACTCAGTGTCATAGCATGGGGGGGGGGGCAGCAGGTGTGGTCACCCCAATTGCAACAATTAAAGGGGCGCAGACAGGGTCAGTACCACCATAAGGCAGCCCAGGCAACTGCCTTAGGGAGGCCAACTGAGGGTGGTAACATTTTTAAATGACCTGTCCCCCCCAGGAGGCAAACTAAGACCTCCACACTGCGCCTTGTAGGAGAGAGGAAGTAGCGTGGGGTTTTAGTTTACCTGCTGTGTAGCAGCTGTCATGAGAAAGCAGGTAGAGCAGATCCAAGCATGAAAGGAGGGTGGAGCAGTGGGCGGATCCCGATCTTGAGTGTGTGCCGGCAGTAAGCCTCACACTGTGCAGGGGAAGGGTTAGGCTGGGGGGGTGTTGATGACTACGCGCACGTGAAGTGTAAGAAATGCGTCTACCCAGCATTCTGATGCCTGTAATTTTTGGGATGTCCAAATAAAGAGGATTTTGATCTACAGTGGTGTGCGCCCATTTCTTCTATTTTCATTGTGTGCGGAGGTGAGCCAAAGCAAGCACCTGCTTGGATCATTAGGCTTCCTTATCTCACCTGGAGTGGCAGGTTTTCTTTTTTCCATTGGGGGTGTTGGGGGTGCTGGTGGAAATCAGGATGGAGGTGGTTCCCTGCTGGTTTCTGCTCTGTCTACTGCCACCTCCAGAGATCCTGTTGAAGATATTCTCCTGCCTGCATGGGTCACAGCTTACACTTTTGTCCCTGGTGTTGCAGGACTGGTGAGATGTGGGAGGGAATGTGTGTGCAATGGGGATGTACTTTTTTTTTCAAAAATATCAACACTTTCCATTAAATCTAGAGTCACTTACTTTTCTTGTGGTCATCCATGAATCCAGATGTTTCCATTACTAATGTCTTTCTTACTCACAGACTAGAGATCATGACACAGGAAGGAGTTGACCAGCTGACTGAATTAGCACACACCCTGCATCATCCACCCTCCCATTCCCAGATGTTTTTAAATGAAGTGCCATCAACAAGTGATCACTCTTCTCACTAAATACACAATATACTGTATCACACAAAAGTGAGTACACCCCTCACGTTTTTGTAAATGTTTTAGTATATCTTTTCATGTGACAACACTGAAATTACACTTTGCTACAATGTAAAGTAGTGAGTGTACAGCTTATATAACTGTACATTTGCTGTCCCCTCAAAATAACTCAACACATAGCCATTAATGTCTAAACCACTGGCAACAAAAGTGAGTACACCCCTAAGTGAAAATGTCCAAATTGGGCCCAATTAGCCATTTTCCCTCCCCGGTGTCATGTGACTCATTAGTGTTACAAGGTCTCAGGTGTGAATGAGGAGCAGGTGTGTTAAACTTGGTGTAAGTTCAACATAGCACCTCATGGTAAGGATCTGAAAAATTATTGTTGCTCTACATAAAGATGGCCTAGGCTATAAGGAAGATTGCCAAGACCCTGAAACTGAGCTGCAGCATGGTGGCCAAGACCATACAGCACTTTAACAGGACAGGTTCCACTCAGAACAGGCCTTGCCATGGTCGACCAAAGAAGTTCAGTGCATGTGCTCAGCGTCATATCAAGAGGTTGTCTTTGGGAAATAGACGTATGAGTGCTACCAGCATTGCTGCAGAGGTTGAAGGGGTGGGGGTCAGCCTGTCAGTGGTCAGACCATACTACGCACAATGTAATCAAATTGGTCTGCATAGCTATCATCTCAGAAGGAAGCCTCTTCTAAAGATGATGTACAAGAAAGCCCACAAACAGTTTGCTAAAGACAAACAGACTAAGGACATGGATTACTGGAACCATGTCCTGTGGTCTGATAAGAACAAGATGAACTTATTTGGTTCAGATGGTGTCAAGTGTGTGTGGCGGCAACCAGGTGAGAAGTCCAAAGACAAGTGTGTCTTGCCTACAGTCAAGCATGGTGGAGGGACTGTCATGGTCTGGGGCTGTATGAGTGCTGCCAGCACTGGGTAGCTACAGTTCATTGAGGGAACCATGAATGCCAACATGTGCTGTCACATACTGAAGCAGAGCATGATCCCCTCCCTTTGGACTGGGCCGCAGGGCAGTATTCCAACATGATAACGACCCCAAACACACCTTAAAGATGACCACTGCCTTGCTAAAGAAGCTGAGGGTAAAGGTCATGGACTGAATTTTTTTCCAATTTTTTTCCAAAGGTCATGGACTGGCCAAGCAGGTATCCAGACCTAAACCCTATTGAGCATTTGTGGGGCATCCTCAAATGAAAGATGGACAAGCGCAAGGTCTCTAACATCCACCAGCTCTGTGAGTAGCACAGGACTCCAGTGGCAACCTGTGAAGTTGTGGTGAACTCCATGCCCAAGAGGGTTAAGGCAGTGCTGGAAAATAATGGTGGCCACACAAAAAATTGACACTTTGGGCCCAATTTGGACACTCTCACTTAGGGGTGTACTCACTTTTGTCGCCAGCGGTTTAGACATTAATGGCTGTGTGTTGAGTTATTTTGAGGGGACAGCAAATTTACACTGTGATACATGCTGTACACGCACTACTTTACATTGTAGCAATATATATATATATATACACACACACAGTATCTCACAAAAGTGAGTACACCCCTCACATTTTTGTAAGTATTTTATTATATCTTTTCATGTGACAACACTGAAGAAATTACACTTTGCTACAATGTAAAGTAGTGCGTGTACAGCATGTATCACAGTGTGAATTTGCTGTCCCCTCAAAATAACTCAACACACAGCCATGTATATATATATATAATATATATATATATATATATATATATATACACAGTGCAGTCAGTGTACAGTAATACACTGTAAACCCTATGACAGAATTAAAAAAAAAAATGGCATGGGTTCCTCCCAGTCCATACCATCAACATGGCGACAAGGTGCTTTGAGGGAAAGCGGCCTGGTATGGTTCAGGAGGGGGGGTGCTCGCTCACACCCCCTTTCCTGGCCTGCCAGGCTGCTTGCTCGGATAAGGGTCTGGCATAGATTTTAAGGGGAACTCCACGCCAATATTTAAAAAAAAAAATGGCGTGGCCCCCCCAAAATCCATACCAGACCCTTATCCGAGCAAGCAGCCTGGCAGGCCAGGAAAGGGGGTGTGAGCGAGCACCCCCCTCCTGAACCATACCAGGCCGCTTTCCCTCAAAGCACCTTGTCGCCATGTTGATGGGGACAAGGACCTCATCCCCACAACCATGTCCCGGTGGTTGTGAGGGTCTGTGGGTGGGGAACTTATCAGAATCTGGAAGCCCCCTTTAGCATCCACCATCAATCACACTGCCCGACAGACCCCAAAAATTGAAAAAATTAAAAAAACTTTGCCTCGATGGGAGGACTCCCCGCGACTGCTGTCTTTTTGCTTTGACAGCTCTTATATAGGCAAGGGCGGGGCCACCTACTGACGTAACTGGATGACCCCTTCCCCTCAGACGTCACACTCGGTTACGTCTCTGGGTGGCCCCGCCCTTGCCAATATAACAGCTGTCAAAGCCAAGAGATAGCAGTTGCTGGGAGGCCTCCCATCGAGGCAGAGTTTTTAAAAAAAATATATATATTTTTCAGGTCCGTCAGGCAGCGTGATTGATGGTGGATGTACATCGCCGGATCCAGATTCAAATAAGCCCCCCATCCACAGACCCCCACAACCACTGGGCCAGGGTTGTGGAAACAAGGCCCTTGTCCCCATCAACATGGGGACAAAGTGCTTTGAGGGAGACCCCAAAGCATCCTCCACATGTTGAGGAAGGCACTATATGGCACTGATGGCACTATATACTCTGCACTGTATTATATATTTATTACTACATGGACTGCACTATATACTCTGAACCATTTTATATATACTACATGGACTGCACTATATACTCTGCACTGTATTATATATACTACAGTTTAGTATATATAATACAGTGCAGAGTATATAGTGCAGTCTGTGTAGTATATATAATACAGTTCAGAGTATATAGTGCAGTCCGTGTAGTAACTACACGTACTGCACTATATACTCTGAACTGTATTTTATATACTACACAGACAGCACTATATACCCTTAACTGTATTATATATACTACACGGACTGCACTATATACTCTGAACTGTATTATATTCTACATGGACTGCACTGTATTATATATACTACACGGACTGTACTATATACTCTCCACTGTATTATATATACTACATGGACTGCACTATATACTCTCCACTGTATTATATATACACTACACTGATTTCACTATATACTCTAAACAGTAATATATATATACTACACTGACTGCACTATATACTCTGAACTGTATTATATATACTACACTGACTGCACTATATACTCTGAACTGTATTGTATATACTACACTGACTGCACTATATATTAACTACCTGCCTAATCTCTATTCCTTCACTATACACACCTGCCTTGTAAGCAGCAACCTTATATAATGTGGGGCGTGGACTTAGCCCCTGAGCCATGATTGGCCAAAAGCACCCTACCTTTGGCCAATCATGGTTCTCACAGCACATCACTCTGTGATTGACCAAAGCATGCAAGTCAGGTGCATGCTTTGGCCAATCAGCAGGCATCAATGCTAATTAGCAGGCATCAAGGCTGGCAAACTTGTTGTGAGCACCCCATATGTTCATTTGTTCTACGAAGAAACAAACAGCTGATGTTCGAGTTGAACTTACGCTTGACTAAAACATCGATCCCATCCATAACGTACAGAAAATGTATGTGGCCTGAATATTTAGCTTAATTTGTTTATTTATTATTTTCCATCTGTGCCAATATGGTGTTTTTTTTTATGTTGTTTACATATGCTCGGCATTGCCTGTTCACTTTATGTGTATGGTGGCTTTTGTGTATAAGTTGCTATTTTTTTTTTTTGTGTGCACTATATGTACATATGTTACATGCTGCTGTTCGAGATGATCTCTGTTAATATGGTGGCTGTACTGCAGAACGTAGTATCTTGGGCTTAATTTTTTGTTGTTTGGCTACTATGGTTACAGGAATTCAGTGTATATAGAGCATGAAGTCGATGTCCTGTTTCAGCCTTTGAGAAAGCTTATGTAGCACCAGGCTCCTAATGAGCATGCGCTTTTTGTTTTGTAAGTTTAAATGTGTTCTGCTTGACCATAGGTGTCGGTGTCACCTCTGGTAAGCATAAGAACGTGGTTCGGTTGGACGCATTGGGTGCCAATCTCTCTCAGAACCAACCAGTGAGTGTGTCATCTTGCTGGGCATTCTGGGGGTACTTAAGGTGCTGAGGTCACGTGATACGGTGTTCCGGTCCAGAGGATCATTATGTCTTATTGGTCCTGGTCCTCCTGACCAGCCCTCAGGGGCCCTCATGGTCTGGGGTGCGGATCCATCCGTTTCCAAGTCTTGGGGCTGGCTAGCCCGAGGCACAGTAACTGGATAGAGGATTCCAAGGTGGTCCGGTGCCGTCTCATCTTTGGAGAGGCCCAGCAACTGAGAACGCAACCAGGGGAGGACTCTTCAGAAGAGGGCCATGCAAAAGGCTGGCTGCTCGGTAAGAGCATGGAAGCTAAGTTGACAGACACCAGGTGAATCCACACTCGTATGGTATCGCCGGACTGGCTGCAAGATACTGGTACCGTACGAGGGTTCTATAAATTCAAATATCCTTCAGTTACAACCAAGTCAGGGGCAGAGACTTTTCATTATCTGAACCATCTATCGGTTGCTAAATCTGCTGGAAGGAGATTTATCCAATAGCTGTAATATCCAGTTGCGAATGGCTATTCTTTGGATGCTATGGTGAGAGATGTATGCAGTTCCAAGAGTACCTGAACCCCCTACCTATACCCACTATCCTTTATTGAGAGACTGTGTTTTGTCGTCCATTTTGCAAATAAAAATCCCTAAAGTGGATCCAGTGTCAGTTCCAGTATCAGTCTCTACAGTTCTTTGGGCCATCTACCTCGCATACGAGGTCAAGAAGGTAACAGTAAGCCCAAATTTAACCAGCAGCTCCTTCAGGGGTCAGTGCTACACTTATTAGGTGATACTCGTCAGGTGGGTGGTGACATCATTTCATAGGGTGGAACTATGATGCCATCTTGCTGAGGTTTTTTTGTATAGTGAAGAAAGCGTTTTTATCCTTTCTGCCATGTGAATGTGTTTTTTTTAATAAAATATTGGTTTGCGATTTGCACTATTTTGCCTTTTCTTTTCTATGACAGTATAAAGAGTGGCCCTACAGCCATGGCCAAAAGTTTTGAGAATGACACAAATTTATTTTCACAAAGTCTGCTGCCTCCGTTTTTATGATTGCAATTTGCATATACTCCAGAATGTTATGAAGATAAATTTCAATTAATTAGAAAGTCCCTCTTTTCCATGAAAGTGGACTTAATCCCATAAAAAACATTTCCACTGCATTTGTCCGACAAGCACAGGACCGTCTCCAACAGTTAATTAAGCTGTGGGATCGGAGCACCACCAGTGCAGAGCTTGCTCAGGAATGTGTCATTATAATGGGGGATTTTAATTATCCAGACATAGACTGGGTGGAAGGAACCACGCATTCATCTAAGGCTCGCCAGTTCCTAAATGTCTTGCAGGACAATTTCATGTGTCAGATAGTAAATGCACCAACTAGAAAAAAAGCGGTACTGGACCTACTGATTACTAACAATACAGACCTGATCACGGATGTGGAAATATGGGGCAATTTAGAAAAAAATCGATCACAGGTCAATTAGTTTCAGTATAAATCACACAAATAGGAAACATAAGGGGAATACAAAGACACTGAATTTCAAGAGTCAAATTCCCTAAACTACGATCCTTGCTAGAAGATACTAAATGGAAAAAATTTTTGGAACGAAGAACATGTAGGAAAAATAGGTATGCTTTAAGAGCATATTAAATAAGGGTAAAATCGGGCCACTCTGTGCAAAACAAACCACACAGTAGAGGTAAGTATGACATGTTTGTTATTTTAAAAAAAAATTAGGGTTTACAACCCCTTTAACTCCAACGTAAGAATGCATATAAAAGCAAATGAGAAGGGCTTCAAAAAATACAAGGCTGAGGGATCATCCACCCTAGATTACACAACCAAACTAATTGCGAAGCAGAAACCAAAAGATATTTACATGTCTTTGGTGGGTAGATAAAGAGAGACACAACACCAGAGGCGTATCTAGTGAAAATGGTGCCTATGGCAAGCACTGAAACTGCGCACCTGTCAAAACATTTTAAGTGTACAGGGCCGTGTTTTCAGTGCATGAGATGCACACAGATAAACATCCATGGGCAGGCAGGCCAATTCAAATCAATTGGGACGCAGCAGCTGCATGAACACAGCCCCTGCTTTCACATTGATATCCGTTTGGGTGCAGGAACATGCCCCTGATCACAGAGTGTGCATTCAAGGACATGCACCCGCACAAAAATGGATATCAAATTAGGAACAATAACCCTCCCTTACTCCATCCAACAACAACTCTAGTTCTACTTGAAGTATGAAGGAGACCTGCCCCTGCCCCAGGTAAGGCACCCTCCATGACAGGTACCTGAGCAGGGTTTGGAGATCTCAAATAGCAAAGTGCCAGGTCCCAAATCTTGAAGTGAGTGAAATCAATGCAGAACACATTCTCCTCACATCTAATCTGACAAGTGACAAGTGATTTTAATGGCACACAGCGCCTAGCACAGGCCCGTGACAGGTCTCCTACCAGTAACTCACTCTGTGACCCGGCTCAGGCCTAGCATATGCTCCGGGCTCAGCTCCTTCAGGCCTAAGACCCCTTTCACACTGAGGCGCTTTACAGGCGTTACAGCGCTAAAAATAGTGCCTATATATATATATTCATCAGCACTACTATACAAGTATATACGCATTATGAAAGTAGAACATATTATTTTATAGATAGTTTAGAACACATTTTCCTGCCCTCAGACTTGCCTAGTGGTTGAAAGTGATATTACTTGAATTCACAAAAGTTAATCAATAGATTTTTTTCAACCAATGGAAAAGAAGTCATACGATTTGGGCTGAGCTTAGTATAATTTTACGATCCTATTATCCCACATGGTATATAGTATGATAGGTGCCATGGAGAAGAGATGGAATCATACACACAGACACATACACACCATTCATTAACTCATATCTTCACATTCATGTAGATTCCCTGACACCTGATGCTTTGAAAGGTTTCCTCTATAAGTAAAAGCCACAGAAACCTTTCTAAAACTCTGGTAACCAGCAGTTCAGACCAGTAGCCATCTTTGTAATTATGTCATATTGATTTTGCCTGATATTCATTTATGTTCTCTTAAATATTGATTTATTGAGTATTGTACAGTTTATAATTATTCTCTCGAATCAGTAACCGCCTTGTAGATTTTTCTCTAAAGCTTACATTTTTCAATATTTTTATTGCATAGTTTCCCTTTTTTTGACATAACAAACATCTAATTTTATTTCACGTTGTTAACCACTTACTTACCTGCAGTATAGTAACGGTTGAAATTGTTAAATATAGACGTTCTGTCTAATTGTCATTTTTACAAGGTTATCGATTCTACAGGGAAGTTTATCATTTCTGTGTCATGTATACAGTACAACACACCCAGTAGGTGTTTCAATTGATATTCAAGATTTTATGTAGCACAATTATTATTTTAATTTTATGTAAAGTTTGTTTTTGTCAACCAATCTATATATAACTATTTTGTATGATTACATGTCTAGTGAATACATTTCCTATTTTTAGACTGTGGTCATATTGATTGATCTTGTATCTTAAAAATATTATCATTTAAAAATTACTCATTCATAAATACCGTGCAGGAAAATTATCCTCATAAGCAGGACAGGATGGAGAGATGGCGAAGGTATGAATTTATTCTTCCCCTCAGTCTTCACCAGATAATCGGGGGGCTTCAGTAACCAAAACTGCAATATTTATCCTCATGATACGTCACAGGAAGCACGCTCATGGCTAACAGAAGACAGAATTAGAAATAGACTTGAAAAGCTTAACATTAATAAGTTACAGGACCAGATGGCTTGCACCCGAGGGTCCTTAAGGAACTCAATCAAGTAATTGCCAGACCATTGTTCCTAATTTTTACGAACAGTCTACTGACTGGAATGGTACCAGCTGATTTGAGAAAAGCCAATGTAGCACCAATATTTATAAAAGGGCCAAGATACATCCCTGGGAATTGCAGACAAGTTAGCCTAACATAAATTGTATGCAAGCTCTTGGAGGAGATGATAAGGGACTATATACAAGAGTTTAGTAATGACAACTGTATCATTAGCAGTAATCAGTAGGGACGAGCCGAACACCCCCCTGTTCGGTTCGCACCAGAACCTGCGAACAGACGTAAAGTTTGTGTGAACTTTAGAACATTATTAAAGTCTATGGGACTCGAAAGTCCAAATTTAAAAGTGCTAATTTTAAAGGCTTATATACAAGTTATTGTCATAAAAAGTGTTTGGGGGCCTGGGTTCTGCCCCAGGGGACATGTAGCAATGCAAAAAAAACGCTTAGAAACTGATGTTTTTTCGGGAGCAGTGATTTTAAAATGCTTAAAGTGAAACAATAAAAGTGTAATAGAAAAGGATAGTGCCTCAAAAATCTGCCGTCCTATGGGCCTATCACTCCGCGCTCCTGGATTTAACGTACTTAGGGATAAATCATAGACACATGTATCAATACCTAATAACACTATTAAGTATCAGTAAAGCAGCCACTATAAAATACGGTACAATTGGTAAAAAGGCAATATTAAAAGACCGGGTAAAACACAAATCATAAAAGACAGGCGTTTGTCCCTTTAAAATATTGCAGCAGCGCTAAAAATACAGTCTTTTTGTGTCAAGAAAGTTCATTAAAAAGCATGGTGACCCAAAATAAAGTTCATAATGGTGTAGTGAGCCTCAAATCGCAAAGAAAGAGTGATACACCTTCCACCGGATATCCACGTTTCACCGCGTGCAGTACACACTCCCCTTTGGGGATGCACTCACCAAAAATATGATAAAAATGGGCATTTAAATCATAAGCCAAACGACACTGCTATCTCCTCGACACGGTCACCTCTTCACCTTCTGCAAGCTTAGGAAAGGATCCACTCCAACCCAGCATACATATATGAAGAAAATAATGGTGCAGATAGCGTAGTACAGTTTGGTAAAATTAAACTTTATTATAATATCCAATACCCCCCTTATTCAAATCTGCGTACCCATAAACAAATAATCATTAGCTTTGTAATAAAATGCACTCTGCCTGTCTGTCCCGTCCGTCCGCCGGAAATCGGGCTCCAAAGCGATGTGTAGAGCGGTGTCAGCCTCTACTTCCTGGTCGCTTGGTGGCTGGAGCGCACACTGGAACGCATTCGTCACTTCCTGCGAGGTCACGACCCTGACGCGTTTCGTCACTTCCGGACGTCGTCTGAGGGTGTGACCTCGCCACCGGAAGTGAAGATTATAAGTAATCAGCGCCCAATCCGGGCACTGAGCTGTCTGATTGCCACTGTATCTGGCCAATGGGAACTCACAGCCAGCAATACATTGTCATGCACAGCCGCTGTCTACATTACATGTTTACTGTGAAGATTTCCTTCATTGCTGTACCATATTTTTTGTTCGTTAGCCATAATGCCTATACATATTTGTTTCCTATTTATAAGATCATACATTAGGTAAATAATTCATTAAAAAACACGCTTTGTTTCTCTATATTTATAATAAAGCCGGCCTTTTTAACCCTTACATCGCATGACCTTATATGGTTGCCGATGTGAAAATATATGTGTTTAAGGTAGCGTGTTATACTTGGTGTATGCGTTCTATGGCATATATATATATTATACAGAGATGCTTCCACCCTGTTTGCATATTGTAAAAAAATCCAAACACGTACTGTAGTGAGAGGTTTGTATATATTATATACATGTGGGACCTTTTGTGCTAGTCCGCATCCATATTTGCATACATGGCGATGCTAGTGTTAGTATTTCTGCCGGTCTGACAACATCCCCATATTCCAATCATTTTATAATCATTTTATATCCATATCTCCATATATTTGATATGTATTTTAATACTACAGTGAACTTCAATAGAGACAAATAAAATCAAAATGCACACAAAATATTTGTGCTAAAATGTATGAATAAAATCATACTAAATTACTACAATTTCTATATGTGTAAAAAGGTGTATATATATAAACTGAAAATTAGCCCACTAAAAAATTAAAATTAATTTAAAAGTTAAAAAAAAGTTAAAAAAAGATAAAAAAAGTGGGTAGGGGGGCGGTAAAACTTTACTGCTGTTATGCTCAATATCAGTTATAGGGGATGCACGTCCAGCTTCTGGTATTGTTCTATATTTACTTTAAACAAACTATAGAGATATGAACATATGTGTGCATACATTTATATAATTTGCATAAAACCTGATTAAAAGTATATAAAATTGCATATAAAATTGCAAGATACACATTGCACACATATAAAATCCTATACCGTCTAAACCCATAGTAGTCCATTTGTATATAGAGCCCTAGGTATAAAACTCCACTTATCGGATGTAACAAACCTTGTGATATGTGTAAACCATACCTGCGCTATGCGTAAAAGATAGGGATGTTAGTTATTGTGGTTGAACCAATCTCCATATGTGCTTTTTTGCTCAGATTACTACGACCGCTGTGACCTATTAGTGTCAGTGACCTGTATTCAGTTCCTTATATAGAGCATAGCTCTTATAAAAGACCCTATTTATTAAAGAAAATTGCTATTTGAGAACAGGCTTTTTTTCATGTAGATGCAGCCTTCTGCATTATCGACATGAAATAAATAAATATGTATATATATAAATAAATGAATAAATATATATAAAATTAAGGATAATACATAAATAGATCAATCTGTGTCTGAGAGGAATCAATAAATATATATATATATGGATAAAATCATGTGTAGATAAAACCGTGTATGTGTAAAAGAGGAATAAAATCAATGAACTATGTGTCACTTATAAAACAGTTGATATCGAGCTCAACGTTCAAGCCTTTAGGTACTAGGACATCTACTGAGTATATCCAATGAGTTTCGCGTTTGGATAGCTCACGTACTAGGTTAGTTCCTCTCCAGTGGGGTTGGATCTGTTCAACCCCCCAAAATAGTAGGCCAGATGCATCCCTGTCATGCACCCAGTATAGCAAATTTATTTATGGCCGAGTGGGAGGATAAAATAATTTTTAATCAACAACCAACAGAATTATTATTTTATAAACGTTTTATAGACGACCTATTTTTTATTTGGGCTGGAACAGAGTGCGCTTTGGACTTGTTTTTAAGTTTTTTAAACAAAAATGACCGCAATATAGTTTTAACATCAGAAAGAAGTAAGGAGGAGATTAACTATTTGGATGTCACCATATACAGAAAAGGAGAGAATCTTGAAACAAAAGTTTTTTTCAAAAAAACGGATCGGAACAGCTATCTACCAATAACAAGTGGGCATCATCCACAATGGCTCAAGAACATCCCGAAGGGTCAGATCATGCGGGTACGGAGAAACTGTTCGGAGGATTCAAACTTCGTGGAACAAGCCAACATTTTAACGGATAGGTTTGTAACAAAAGGTTATAACCCGAGTATCCTGGACAAAGTAGTAGAAGAGGTGAAGAGAATACCCAGATCGGTCTGCCTGAAAGAAAAGGATACAGAACCAGCAGTTCAACTAAAAGAAACCCAGAAATCAACCAGTAGCAAGGAATGGGGCTTCATATCTGGGTATCATTCTCAATATAAAGAAATTGAAGAGATATTTAAACAGCATTGGCATATACTCCTGTTAGACAAAAAGCTTAACACCGAATTACCACAGGTACCGCAGTTCATTTACAGAAAGGCCACTAATTTTGGAGACAAAGTCGTACGGAAAATCGTAGACCCTCCGAAAAGACCACCCACGTTCTGGGACAGAAAAGGATTCTATGCTTGTAGAAGATGTAAAGCCTGCCGAGAAATAACCTCACCCAGCAGAGCACTTGAGAGCTTCAGCTCATCAGTGAACAACCAAATATTTTCTATTGAGTAATTCATCACTTGTAACTCTACCCATGTGGTCTATGCTTTAAAATGTCCGTGCGGACTGATCTACATTGGACGTACCAAAAGGAAACTTAGAGTACGAATTGCAGAGCACATCCATAATATAAAAAGAGGGTATAAAGACCACAATGTGTCTCTGCACTTCAAACTGAAGCATGACAGGGATGCATCTGGCCTACTATTTTGGGGGGTTGAACAGATCCAACCCCACTGGAGAGGAACTAACCTAGTACGTGAGCTATCCAAACGCGAAACTCATTGGATATACTCAGTAGATGTCCTAGTACCTAAAGGCTTGAACGTTGAGCTCGATATCAACTGTTTTATAAGTGACACATAGTTCATTGATTTTATTCCTCTTTTACACATACACGGTTTTATCTACACATGATTTTATCCATATATATATATATTTATTGATTCCTCTCAGACACAGATTGATCTATTTATGTATTATCCTTAATTTTATATATATTTATTCATTTATTTATATATATACATATTTATTTATTTCATGTCGATAATGCAGAAGGCTGCATCTACATGAAAAAAAGCCTGTTCTCAAATAGCAATTTTCTTTAATAAATAGGGTCTTTTATAAGAGCTATGCTCTATATAAGGAACTGAATACAGGTCACTGACACTAATAGGTCACAGCGGTCGTAGTAATCTGAGCAAAAAAGCACATATGGAGATTGGTTCAACCACAATAACTAACATCCCTATCTTTTACGCATAGCGCAGGTATGGTTTACACATATCACAAGGTTTGTTATATCCGATAAATGGAGTTTTATACCTAGGGCTTTATATACAAATGGACTACTATGGGTTTAGACGGTATAGGATTTTATATGTGTGCAATGTGTATCTTGCAATTTTATATGCAATTTTATATACTTTTAATCAGGTTTTATGCAAATTATATATATGTATGCACACATATGTTCATATCTCTATAGTTTGTTTAAAGTAAATATAGAACAATACCAGAAGCTGGACGTGCATCCCCTATAACTGATATTGAGCATAACAGCAGTAAAGTTTTACCGCCCCCCTACCCACTTTTTTTATCTTTTTTTAACTTTTTTTTAACTTTTAAATTAATTTTAATTTTTTAGTGGGCTAATTTTCAGTTTATATATATACACCTTTTTACACATATAGAAATTGTAGTAATTTAGTATGATTTTATTCATACATTTTAGCACAAATATTTTGTGTGCATTTTGATTTTATTTGTCTCTATTGAAGTTCACTGTAGTATTAAAATACATATCAAATATATGGAGATATGGATATAAAATGATTATAAAATGATTGGAATATGGGGATGTTGTCAGACCGGCAGAAATACTAACACTAGCATCGCCATGTATGCAAATATGGATGCGGACTAGCACAAAAGGTCCCACATGTATATAATATATACAAACCTCTCACTACAGTACGTGTTTGGATTTTTTTACAATATGCAAACAGGGTGGAAGCATCTCTGTATAATATATATATATGCCATAGAACGCATACACCAAGTATAACACGCTACCTTAAACACATATATTTTCACATCGGCAACCATATAAGGTCATGCGATGTAAGGGTTAAAAAGGCCGGCTTTATTATAAATATAGAGAAACAAAGCGTGTTTTTTAATGAATTTTTTAATGAATTATTTACCTAATGTATGATCTTATAAATAGGAAACAAATATGTATAGGCATTATGGCTAACGAACAAAAAATATGGTACAGCAATGAAGGAAATCTTCACAGTAAACATGTAATGTAGACAGCGGCTGTGCATGACAATGTATTGCTGGCTGTGAGTTCCCATTGGCCAGATACAGTGGCAATCAGACAGCTCAGTGCCCGGATTGGGCGCTGATTACTTATAATCTTCACTTCCGGTGGCGAGGTCACACCCTCAGACGACGTCCGGAAGTGACGAAACGCGTCAGGGTCGTGACCTCGCAGGAAGTGACGAATGCGTTCCAGTGTGCGCTCCAGCCACCAAGCGACCAGGAAGTAGAGGCTGACACCGCTCTACACATCGCTTTGGAGCCCGATTTCCGGCGGACGGACGGGACAGACAGGCAGAGTGCATTTTATTACAAAGCTAATGATTATTTGTTTATGGGTACGCAGATTTGAATAAGGGGGGTATTGGATATTATAATAAAGTTTAATTTTACCAAACTGTACTACGCTATCTGCACCATTATTTTCTTCATATATGTATGCTGGGTTGGAGTGGATCCTTTCCTAAGCTTGCAGAAGGTGAAGAGGTGACCGTGTCGAGGAGATAGCAGTGTCGTTTGGCTTATGATTTAAATGCCCATTTTTATCATATTTTTGGTGAGTGCATCCCCAAAGGGGAGTGTGTACTGCACGCGGTGAAACGTGGATATCCGGTGGAAGGTGTATCACTCTTTCTTTGCGATTTGAGGCTCACTACACCATTATGAACTTTATTTTGGGTCACCATGCTTTTTAATGAACTTTCTTGACACAAAAAGACTGTATTTTTAGCGCTGCTGCAATATTTTAAAGGGACAAACGCCTGTCTTTTATGATTTGTGTTTTACCCGGTCTTTTAATATTGCCTTTTTACCAATAAAAGTGTAATATTCCTTAAAATTCCGTACCTGGAGGGTGTGTATAGTATGCCTGTAAAGGGGCCCATGTTTCCCATGCTTAGAACTATCCCTGCACAAAGTGTTTTTTTTGCAGGAAAAAAGTATTTTACAATCACTGGCGGCTATAATGAATTGTCGGCCCTTCAGGTCTGGTATGGAGAAAGTGTAAAAAAATTGTTAAAAAACACACAGACACCGTTGGGAAAAGTCCTTTATTAAAAAAAAAAAAATAAATAAAAAAGATTCCAGCTGTGGTAATCCCCTCTTGCTATCCAGCGATGGGTGATCTCTTCTCCGGGGTCCAGCGATGGGTGATCTCTTCCGACGACATCCATTGCAGCGCATCCTGTCTCCATGGAGACACTGCGGGAATCTCAGGTCTTAGCTGAGGAGGACCAGGCCACCCGTCACCTGACCCCGCCCCCTCTGACGCAAGGGGGAAGTCGGGCTTCCCCAGTGATGTACGGGTGACCCCGCCCCCCTCTGATGTAATGGAAACCTGTGTTACATCAGAGGAGGGCGGGGTCACCCCGTACATCACTGGGGAAGCCTGGCTTTTCCCTTGCATCAGAGGGGGGCGGGGTCACCTGTACATCACTGGGGAAGCCTGGGTTTCTCCATGGAGACACTGCGGGAATCCCAGGTCTTAGCTGAGGAGGACCGGGCCACCCGTCATCTGACCCCGCCCCCTCTGACGCAAGGGAAAATCCGGGCTTCCCCAGTGATGTACGGGGTGACCCCGCCCCCTCTGATGTAACGCAGGTTTCTGTTACATCAGAGGGGGGAACACCTGCGTTACATCAGAGGGGGGAAGGGTCACCCATACATCACTGGGGAAGCCCGACTTCCCCCTTGCGTCAGAGGGGTGTGGGGTCAGGTGACGGGTGGCCCAGTCCTCCTCAGCTAAGACCTGGGATTCCCACAGTGTCTCCGTGGAGACAGGATGCGCTGCGCTGGATGTCATCGGAAGAGATCACCCATCGCTGGACCCCGGAGAAGAGATCAGCCATCGCTGGATAGCAAGAGTGGATTACCACCGCTGGAATCTTTTTTTTATTTTTTTATTTTTAATAAAGGACTTTTACCAACGGTGTCTGTGTGTTTAAAAATTTTTTTACACTTTCTTTGTGAAATGGTAGGGGTACTTTTGTACCCCCTTACCATTGCAAACAGGGGGAGCTGGGATCTGGGCAACAACAAGGGGGCTTCCAGATTCTGATAAGCCCCCCGCCCGCAGACCCCCACAACCACCGGCCAGGGTTGTGGGGATGAGGCCCTTGTCCCCATCAACATGGGGACATGGTGCTTTGAGGGGTCACAGACCCCCAAAGCATCCTCCCAATGTTGAGGGCATGTGGCCTGGTACGGTTCAGGAGGGGGGGCGCTCTCTCGTCCCCCCTTTTCCTGCGGCCTGCCAGGTTGCGTGCTCATATAAAAGGGTCTGGTATGGATTTTTGGGTGGAACTCCACGCCATTTTTTTTCTTAATTTGGCGTGGAGTTCCCCTTAAAATCCATACCAGACCTGAAGGGCCTAGTAATTGAATTTGGGGGGAACCCCACGCATTTTTTTTTATTTTATTTTTTTTTTTATCAATGACTTTCAATGACTGTTCTCTGTATTACGGTACCGACAATTCATTATAGCTGCAAGTGATTTTAAAAGACTTTTTTTCCTGCAAAATGACACTTTGTGCAGGGACAGTTCTAAGCACGGGAAACATGCACCCCTTTACAGGCATACTATACACACCCCCCAGGTATGAAATTTAAAGGAATATTACACTTTTATTGTTTCACTTTAAGCATTATTAAAATCGCTGCTCCCGAAAAAAGGGCCTTTTTTTAAAAAAAGTTTGCATTGATACATGTCCCCTGGGGTAGGACCCGGGTCCCCAAACACTTTTTATGACAATAACTTGCATATAAGCCTTTAAAATTAGCACTTTAGATTTCTCCCATAGACTTTTACAGGGTGTTCCGTGGCTTTTCGAATTTGCCGCGAACACCCCAAATTGTTTCTTGTTCGGTGAACAGGCGAACAGGCAATGTTCGAGTCGAACATGAGTTTGACTCGAACGCGAAGCTCATCCCTTGTAATCAGTATGGATTCATGAAGAATTGTTCTTGCCAAACCAATCTATTACCTTTCTATGAGCAGGTGAGCTGACATCTAGATAAAGGAAGGCCCGTAGATGTGGGGTATGTGGATTTTGCAAAAGCATTTGATAGAGTTCCCCATAAACGTTTACTGTACAAAGTAAGGTCTGTTGGCATGGATCATAGGATTGAAAACTGGCTACAGGGGCGAGTTCAAAGGGTAGTGATAAATGGGGAGTATTTGGAATGGTCCGGGGTGGAAAGTGGGGTCCCCCAGGGTTCTGTCCTGGGACCAATCCTATTTAATTTATTCAGGAGGATGGGATAAACAGTTGAGCAGGACAATAACTTCTCTGCAGAATGTAGAAACCTTGCAAATGAATGGGGTGGGCCAACTACATGGCAAATGAGGCTTAATGTAGAAAAATGTAAAATAATACATTCGGGTGGCAAAAATATGAATTCAATCTACTCACTTGGGGGAGAACCTCTGGGGGAATCTAGAATGGAAAAGGACCTGGGGGTCCTAGTAGATGACATGCCCAGCAACGGCATGCAATGCCAAGCTGCTGCTAACAAAGCAAACAGAATATTGGCATGCATTAAAAAGGGGATCAACTCCAGAGATAAAACGATAATTCTCCCACTCTACAAGACTCTGGTCCGGCCGCACCTGAAGTATGCCGTCCAGTTCTGGGCACCAGTCCTCAGGAAGGATGTGCTGGAGCTGGAGAAAGTCCAGAGAAAGGCAACAAAACTAATAATGGGACTGGAGGACATTAGTTATGAGGAAAAGTTACAAGCACTGAATTTATTCTCTCTGGAGAAGAGATGCTTGAGAGGGCATATGATGTCAATGTACAAATACCATACTGGTGACCCCACAATAGGGATAAAACTTTTCCGCAATAAGGAATTTAAAAAGACACGCGGCCATTCAGCAAAATTAGAAGAAAAGCCGCTTAACCCTCAAACTGCGTAGAGGGTTCTTTACTGTAAGAGTGGTAAGGATGTGGAATTCTGTTCCACAGGCAGTGGTTTCAGCAGAGAGCATTGATAATTTAAAAAAAAAAAAAACTATTAGATAAACACCTGAACGGCCACAAAATGCAGGGATATACAATGTAATACTGACATAAAATCACACACATAGGTTGGACTTGATGGTCTTTTTTCAACTTCGCCTACTATGTAACTATAGCAGCAGGCAGGTGTGAGTGCATCTGCATGCACAGTGAGGAGAAGACTTTTGGAGGATGGTCTGATATTATGAAGGGCAGCAAAGAAGCCACTTCTCTCCAGGAAAAACATCAGGGACAGACTGATATTCTGCAAAAAGTACAGGGATTGGACTCCTGAAAACTGGGGTAAAGTCATTTTCTCTGATGAATCCCCTTTCCAATTGTTTGGGGTATCCCGAAAAAACTTTGTCCGGAGAAGAAAAGATGAGCTCTTCCATCAGTCCTGTGTCATGCCAACAATAAAGCATCCAAAGACCATTCATGTGTGAGGTTGCTTTTCAGCCAAGGGAGTGGGCTCACTCACAATTTTGTCTAAGAACGCAGCCATGAATAAAGAATGGTACAAAAATATCCTCTGAGAGAAACTTCTCCCAACCATCCAAGAACAGTTTGATGAGGAACAATGCCTTTTCCAGTATGATGGAGCACCTTGCCATAAGGCAAAAGTAATTACTATGTGGTTCAGGGAACAAAACATTGAAATGTTGGGTCCATGGTCAGGAAACTCCCCAGACCTTATTCCCATTGCGAAACTTGTGGCCAATCCTCAAGAGGCGGGTGAACAAAAAAAACCCCCCACAAATTCTGACAAACTCCAAGAATTGATTATGCAAGAATGGGCTGCCATCAGTCAGGATGTGGCCCAGAAGTTAACTGACAGCATGCCAGAGCGAATTACAGAGGTCTTGAAAAATAAGGGTCAACACTGCAAATATTGATTATTTGCATAATTGTCAATAAAAGCCTTTAACGCTTATGAAATGCTTGCAATTATACTTCAGTTTACCATAGTAACATCTGACAAAAATATCTAAAAACACTGTAGCAGCAGACCTTGTGAAAACTAATGTTTGTGTCATTCTCAGTACTTTTGGTCACAGCTATAGATACATCTTTTATTTATGCTAAAAAGCTAATTTGGCGGGGGCGTGGCCTGACGCGAGTTTCGGATGGTCGCATAATCCCGGAGCTCCGGAGACACGGGAAATGAAGCCGCTCACAGCAGACCCATCCGAGGGTAAAACCTACCGGAATACTGAGCGGGACCCCCGGAATCATGCCCAACACTTTTTTCCTGCAAAAATAACACTTTGTGCAGGGATAGTTCTAAGCATGGGAAACATGGGCCCCTTTACAGGCATACTATACACACCCTCCAGGTACGTAATTTTAAGGAATATTACACTTTTATTGTTTCACTTAAGCATTATTAAAATCACTGCTCCCGAAAAAACATCAGTTTTTAAGCGTTTTTTTTTGCATTGCTACATGTCCCCTGGGGCAGAACCCAGGCCCCCAAACACTTTTTATGACAATAACTTGTATATAAGCCTTTAAAATTAGCACTTTTAAATTTGGACTTTCGAGTCCCATAGACTTTAATAATGTTCTAAAGTTCACACAAACTTTAGGTCTGTTCGCAGGTTCTGGTGCGAACCGAACAGGGGGGTGTTCGGCTCGTCCCTACTGATTACTGCTAATGATACAGTTGTCATTACTAAACTCTTGTATATAGTCCCTTATCATCTCCTCCAAGAGCTTGCATACAATTTATGTTAGGCTAACTTGTCTGCAATTCCCAGGGATGTATCTTGGCCCTTTTATAAATATTGGTGCTACATTGGCTTTTCTCAAATCAGCTGGTACCATTCCAGTCAGTAGACTGTTCGTAAAAATTAGGAACAATGGTCTGGCAATTACTTGATTGAGTTCCTTAAGGACCCTCGGGTGCAAGCCATCTGGTCCTGTGACTTATTAATGTTAAGCTTTTCAAGTCTATTTCTAATTCTGTCTTCTGTTAGCCATGAGCGTGCTTCCTGTGACGTATCATGAGGATAAACATTGCAGTTTTGGTTACTGAAGCCCCCCGATTATCTGGTGAAGACTGAGGGGAAGAATAAATTCATACCTTCGCCATCTCTCCATCCTGTCCTGCTTATGAGGATAATTTTCCTGCACGGTATTTATGAATGAGTAATTTTTAAATGATAATATTTTTAAGATACAAGATCAATCAATATGACCACAGTCTAAAAATAGGAAATGTATTCACTAGACAACTATATACCTGTCAGAGCTGTACTTACCGAGGCCGAGATGCCGAGAGCGGTTCACCCTTGCGACCCGGCGCAGGAAGCCCCTGGAGATGGAACAGGGAGCGAACGGCACCAGGAGGCACAGGCCACCTCTGATATGTAAGCAGGAACTGGCGGGGCACCTGGAGGTGATGAGAACCTGGCCCGTGTGGCCGGCAGATGGCAGGGTAGGGAGGCAAGGACCAAACGCCCGGCTGGGGTGCTGACACCGGGGAAATTGGTAGAGATCAGGTGGGCAAGCCAGAGGGTCAAACACCGGGGATAATCAAGGAAGTCCGTAGGCAAGCCAGGGGGTCAAACACAGGAGATTGTCAAGGAAGTCCGTAAGCAAGCCAGGGGGTCAAACACAGGAGATTATCAAGGAAGTCCGTAAGGCAAGCCAGGGGGTCAAACACAGGAGATTTATCAAGGAAGTCCGTAGGCAAGCCAGGGGGTCAAACACAGGAGATTTATCAAGGAAGTCCGTAGGCAAGCCAGGGGGTCAAACACAGGAGATTTATCAAGGAAGTCCGTAGGCAAGCCAGGGGGTCAAACACAGGAGATTATCAGAGAGGTCAGGCAATCCGGGTCGGCAACAGTAGGTTCAAGTCAGGGATTTGCAGAAACACAGGACGCACAGGCACTTAGCTGGAGAGACAGACCAGCAAGGTGCCTGTGCGTCAGGGCGCTTTAAATAGGCGCCCGAGTGACGCTAATTGCGCGTCACCGCCGCCAGGTGGGCGCTAGTGCGCATGCGCCGGCGCCGGACCGCCGAGCCGCGAGTGCGCATGCGCCGGAGCGCCGAGCCCCCGCGCATGCGCACTAGAGAGCGGGCCGTCCGTCCGGCGCCGCTCTGCTGATAGTGCCCCCCCCCGAGGGGTGGCCTCTGGACACCCAAGCTGGCCATCAGCTCTGGGTGAGCTTGGTGAAAGGCCCGAATTAAGCGTGGAGCGTGCAGATTCCTAGAAGGTTCCCACGAATTGTCCTCAGGGGGGTAACCCTTCCATCTAATTAAGTACTGAAGCTGTCTGCCCATTTTCCTGCAGTTCAAGATTTCTTCCACCTCAAACTCCCTTTCGCCCTCAACTAGGATAGGTGGTGGCGGAGGTACTTCCCTGCCAGGGAAAGGACTGGGAGTAACGGGTTTCAGTAGGGAGACGTGGAAAACCGGATGAATCCTATAGCTCTGAGGAAGCTCGAGTTCAAAGGCCACAGGGTTCACGACCCTTTTTATCTTGAATGGGCCGATGAACTTCGGCCCCAATTTGTGGGAAGGGACAGGTAACTTCAAATTGGAGGAAGACAGCCAAACCTTCTCGCCGACCTTGAAAACCGGATTCATTTTCCTCCCCTTGTTGTAATATTTACTGTACCCCTCCTGGGCCTTTTGCATTAGTTCCTGAAGTTTTTGAAAGTTGCTTTGTAGAGAATTCACCCGGTCCTGGGCTGCCGGGACTGAGGTTTCCGGGGGTGATGCAGGGAGAAATGAGGGATGGAAGCCGAAGTTTGCCCAGAAAGGTGTCTGTTGGGTGGCAGAGTGGATAGAGTTATTGTACGCAAACTCAGCGTATGGCAGCAAGGTTGACCAGTCGCTTTGAGAGTCAGAGCAGAAGCATCGGAGGTATTGTTCTAAGGTCTGGTTGGTCCTCTCTGTCTGCCCGTTGCTCTGGGGGTGATACGCGGAAGAGAGGCAGACCTTAATTTCCAGGGATTTGCACAATTCTTTCCAGAATCTTGACGTGAACTGCGAGCCTCTGTCTGAGGTGATGCTTTTAGGTACCCCGTGCAGCCTTACAATCTCCTTAAAAAACACATCAGCCGTGGTGGAAGCAGAAGGAGTACCCACCAAAGGTATGAAGTGGGCCATCTTAGAGAGCCGGTCGATGACAACAAAGATGGTGGTGAATTCCTTTGAAGGGGGTAACTCTACAATGAAATCCATGGAGATCTCTGCCCATGGACGTTCAGGGATAGGTAGTGGTCTTAACAGCCCCCAAGACTTGGCCTTTGGGCCCTTACTGCGCTGGCACGTAATACAGGAAGCAACATAGTCCTTGCAATCACGTCTCCAACCTGGCCACCAGAACGAACGGGAGACGAGTTCAGTAGTCTTTGTGGACCCGAAGTGGCCTGCCAGTTTGTGGTCGTGGAAGGTTTTGAGAACCAATGACCTTGTCTCTTGAGGGACAAAAATTTTCTCCTTGGACCAAAGTAGGTCGTTATGTTCAACCAGGGAGAGGTCGGTGGGCACCGGACGGCGCCTGGTAGCTGACTTGATGGCAGTTACGAGATCCACTTCTGTGATTAAGCAAAAGTTCTGGGGAGATAAAATGGTACTAGGTTCCGTTTCCCGTGGGGTGTCCAGAAACATGCGGGAGAGCGCATCTGCCTTCCCATTCTTGGAACCCGGCCGGTATGCAATAAGGAAGTTAAACCTTGAGAAGAAGAGGGCCCACCTGGCCTGCCTGGGCCGAAGGCGTTTGGCTGTTCTCAAATATTCCAGGTTCCTATGGTCGGTCCAGACCATGACAGGGTGAGATGCCCCTTCTAAGAGGTACCGCCATTCTTCAAGGGCAAATTTAATAGCCAACAGCTCCCTGTCTCCCACATCATAGTTCCTCTCTGGAGGGCTCAATTTCCGAGAAGCAAAGGCTACTGGGTGAAGGAGGGCCTTGGCGCCCTGCCGCTGAGAGAGGATAGCCCCGAGAGCTGTCTCAGAAGCATCTACCTCCAACACGAAGGGTAGTCCGGGATCCGGATGCCGTAGGATTGGGGCAGATGAGAACAGGGTCTTTAACTGGGTAAAGGCCGCCTGGGCCTCAGGGGACCAATGGAACTGATTATGTTGGTGGGTTAACTGAGTGATTGGAGCTACAATGGAGGAGAAACCAATGATGAAGCGTCTGTAAAAGTTGGCAAACCCAATGAACCTCTGGACTCCCTTCTTGTCCTTGGGGGCCGGCCAGTCCTGAATGGCTTGAACCTTTTGTGGGTCCATTGCGACTCCGTGGGTGGAAATGATAAATCCCAAGAATTGTACGGTGGTCTTCTCAAACTCACACTTTTCTGCTTTGAGGTAGAGCTTGTGTTGTCTAAGGATGGTGAGGACCAGTCTGACGTGTGTCTGATGGAGCTCGGGAGTGGCGGAGAAGATGAGAATGTCATCGAGATAGACCACTAAGAAGTCATCTAGGTACCTACGGAATATATCATTGACCAGATGCTGGAATGTGGCTGGGGCATTGCAGAGTCCAAATGGCATCACAAGATACTCGTAGTGCCCGAATCTCGATCTGAAAGCGGTCTTCCACTCATCACCCGCTCTGATCCTTATAAGGTTGTAAGCCCCACGGAGGTCAAGTTTGGAGATGACCCGTGCTGACCGGAAGCGTTGGAACAACTCAGGAATGAGAGGAAGCGGGTACCGGTTTTTAATGGTGATCTTGTTAATCTCCCGGTAGTCGACACAGGGCCTCAGTGTGCCATCTTTCTTTTCGACAAAGAAAATACCAGCACCAGCCGGTGAAGAGGAGGGACGGATGAATCCCTTGGCTAAGTTTTCGTCGATGTAGGCCTTAAGAGTCTTTAACTCAGTTTCAGATAAGGGAAAGATACGGCCGAAAGGAACCGCGGCCCCGGGTAAGAGGTCTATGGGGCAATCGTAGGGCCGGTGAGGTGGTAGGCAGTCGGCCTGCTGTTTGTCAAAGACGTCCTTGAACTCGAGGTAGACTGGTGGGACGTGTTCTAGGTGCTCGGGCACTGGTACTAGAGCTGAACAAGTAGCAGGGCGGAGAGCAAGGCAGTTCCGGGTGCAGTAGTGAGAGGGGAAGGAGACCTCCTTCGACCGCCAGTTAATGAGGGGTTCATGCTTTTGTAGCCAGGGGAGCCCCAAGATAACGGGGAACATGGGAGAAGGAATAACATCCAAACACAGGAGCTCTTGATGACCCGAATCGGTAGTGACCGAGATGAGGCCAGACTCGTGAGTAATTAAGCCGGAACGGGGCAGAGAACCATCGGCTAGGTGAACCTGTAGGCATTGCTTCTTGGGGACAAGGGGAAGCTGAAGCCTGGCGGCAAGGGCAGCATCCAAGAAGCAGCTGCAGGCCCCAGAATCAATGATGGCCGGGAGGCGGACCGCCCTTTCCGTCAACTGTAGGGAGATAAAAAGGACAATGTAAGTTTGGGAGAATCCGGAGACTTGGAGGCTGAAATTAGGGATATGTGAGAACTTACTGGGTCTAATGGGGCAGGACCGGAGGAAGTGACCGGAGCTTCCACAGTAAAGGCACAAGTTGCCTTGTCGCCTACGTAAACGCTCCTCTGGGGTCAGGGGAGCGCGGACAAGACCTAGCTGCATGGGCTCGACTCCGGCGGTGCTCCCAGGTGGAGCATGAAAAGAGGATTGGGCAGGACCAGGACCTGGTTTGGGTAGCATCCAACTGGGACGAGAGGTCTGAAAGCGTTCAGCGCGACGTTCCCGTAAGCGCCGGTCAATTTTGGTGACGGCTTGTATGAGATCCTCCAAGGCATCTGGGACGTCAATCCGGGCAAGCTCGTCCTTAAGGGTGTCAGATAGCCCTTGGCGGAATTGGTACTTGAGGGCTGGTTCATTCCAGCCGGTGTCGGCTGACCATTTTCGGAATTCCGCTGTATAGTCCTCAACCGGCCTCCGGCCTTGAGAAAGGTTATGTAGGGTGGTCTCAGCCGTGGCCCCCTTTTGAGGGTCATCGTAGAGCTGGCCCATGCTTTCAAAGAAGGTATCCACAGCGTTCAGTGTAGGGCTCCTTTGCTCCATTAGACTATGGGCCCAGGCCTGGGGTTCTTCAGCCAGCAGAGAAATAATGAACCCCACTTTCACCACTTCAGAAGAGAAGGTTCTGGGTTGGAGGGCTAGGTACAGGGAGCAGGCGTTTTTGAATGCTCTGAATTTTTTGCGATCACCGGTGAACCGTTCCGGTATAGGGACCCTGGGTTCCGGAGTGGCCATGACTACTGTGGGGTTCGTAGGTGCTGCAGATGGGGGTAGCCCACTGGGTGCGGCAAGGTTACCCGCTGTGGGGAGAGACGGCCCGGTCAGCTGTTGCAAGCGGCTGTCTATTTGGGTGTACCCCACTTGCAGCTTTTGGACAGCCTCAGTAAGTGCTGCCATCTGCTGGCACAGGATCTCAAGGGGAGAACACGCTCTGTCGGCCTCGGACATGGCTGGTCTGTACTGTCAGAGCTGTACTTACCGAGGCCGAGATGCCGAGAGCGGTTCACCCTTGCGACCCGGCGCAGGAAGCCCCTGGAGATGGAACAGGGAGCGAACGGCACCAGGAGGCACAGGCCACCTCCGATATGTAAGCAGGAACTGGCGGGGCACCTGGAGGTGATGAGAACCTGGCCCGTGTGGCCGGCAGATGGCAGGGTAGGGAGGCAAGGACCAAACGCCCGGCTGGGGTGCTGACACCGGGGAAATTGGTAGAGATCAGGTGGGCAAGCCAGAGGGTCAAACACCGGGGATAATCAAGGAAGTCCGTAGGCAAGCCAGGGGGTCAAACACAGGAGATTATCAAGGAAGTCCGTAGGCAAGCCAGGGGGTCAAACACAGGAGATTATCAAGGAAGTCCGTAAGCAAGCCAGGGGGTCAAACACAGGAGATTTATCAAAGAAGTCCGTAGGCAAGCCAGGGGGTCAAACACAGGAGATTTATCAAGGAAGTCCGTAGGCAAGCCAGGAAGTCCGTAGGCAAGCCAGGGGGTCAAACACAGGAGATTATCAGAGAGGTCAGGCAATCCGGGTTGGCAACAGTAGGTTCAAGTCAGGGATTTGCAGAAACACAGGACGCACAGGCACTTAGCTGGAGAGACAGACCAGCAAGGTGCCTGTGCGTCAGGGCGCTTTAAATAGGCGCCCGAGTGACGCTAATTGCGCGTCACCGCCGCCAGGTGGGCGCTAGTGCGCATGCGCCGGCGCCGACCGCCGAGCCGCGAGTGCGCATGCGCCGGAGCGCCGAGCCCCCGCGCATGCGCACTAGAGAGCGGGCCGTCCGCACACTCTGTGATCAGGGGCATGTTCCTGCACCCAAACGGATATCAATGTGAAAGCAGGGGCTGTGTTCATGCAGCTGCTGCGTAGCAATTGATTTGAATTGGCCTGCCTGCCCATGGATGTTTATCTGTGTGCATCTCATGCACTGAAAACACAGCCCTGTACACTTGTGCGCAGGTGCGCAGTTTCAGTGCTTGCCATAGGCACCATTTTCACTAGATACATACGCCTCTGGTGTTGTGTCTCTCTTTATCTACCCACCAAAGACATGTAAATATCTTTTGGTTTCTGCTTCGCAATTAGTTTGGTTGTGTAATCTAGGGTGGATGATCCCTCAGCCTTGTATTTTTTGAAGCCCTTCTCATTTGCTTTTATATGCATTCTTACGTTGGAGTTAAAGGGGTTGTAAACCCTAATTTTTTTTAAAATAACAAACATGTCATACTTACCTCTACTGTGTGGTTTGTTTTGCACAGAGTGGCCCGATTTTACCCTTATTTAATATGCTCTTAAAGCATACCTATTTTTCCTACATGTTCTTCGTTCCAAAATTTTTTTCCATTTAGTATCTTCTAGCAAGGATTGTAGTTTAGGGAATTTGACTCTTGAAATTCAGTGTCTTTGTATTCCCCTTATGTTTCCTATTTGTGTGATTTATACTGAAACTAATTGACCTGTGATCGATTTTTTTCTAAATTGCCCCATATTTCCACATCCGTGATCAGGTCTGTATTGTTAGTAATCAGTAGGTCCAGTACCGCTTTTTTTCTAGTTGGTGCATTTACTATCTGACACATGAAATTGTCCTGCAAGACATTTAGGAACTGGCGAGCCTTAGATGAATGCGTGGTTCCTTCCACCCAGTCTATGTCTGGATAATTAAAATCCCCCATTATAATGACACATTCCTGAGCAAGCTCTGCACTGGTGGTGCTCCGATCCCACAGCTTAATTAACTGTTGGAGACGGTCCTGTGCTTGTCGGACAAATGCAGTGGAAATGTTTTTTATGGGATTAAGTCCACTTTCATGGAAAAGAGGGACTTTCTAATTAATTGAAATTTATCTTCATAACATTCTGGAGTATATGCAAATTGCAATCATAAAAACGGAGGCAGCAGACTTTGTGAAAATAAATTTGTGTCATTCTCAAAACTTTTGGCCATGGCTGTAGGGCCACTCTTTATACTGTCATAGAAAAGAAAAGGCAAAATAGTGCAAATCGCAAACCAATATTTTATTAAAAAAACACATTCACATGGCAGAAAGGATAAAAACGCTTTCTTCACTATACAAAAAAACCTCAGCAAGATGGCATCATAGTTCCACCCTATGAAATGATGTCACCACCCACCTGACGAGTATCACCTAATAAGTGTAGCACTGACCCCCGAAGGAGCTGCTGGTTAAATTTGGGCTTACTGTTACCTTCTTGACCTCGTATGCGAGGTAGATGGCCCAAAGAACTGTAGAGACTGATACTGGAACTGACACTGGATCCACTTTAGGGATTTTTATTTGCAAAATGGACGACAAAACACAGTCTCTCAATAAAGGATAGTGGGTATAGGTAGGGTGTTCAGGTACTCTTGGAACTGCATACATCTCTCACCATAGCATCCAAAGAATAGCCATTCGCAACTGGATATTACAGCTATTGGATAAATCTCCTTCCAGCAGATTTAGCAACCGATAGATGGTTCAGATAATGAAAAGTCTCTGCCCCTGACTTGGTTGTAACTGAAGGATATTTGAATTTATAGAACCCTCGTACGGTACCAATATCTTGCAGCCAGTCCGGCGATACCATACGAGTGTGGATTCACCTGGTGTCTGTCAACTTAGCTTCCATGCTCTTACCGAGCAGCCAGCCTTTTGCATGGCCCTCTTCTGAAGAGTCCTCCCCTGGTTGCGTTCTCAGTTGCTGGGCCTCTCCAAAGATGAGATGGCACCGGACCACCTTGGAATCCTCCATCCAGTTACTGTGCCTCGGGCTAGCCAGCCCCAAGACTCGGAAACGGATGGATCCGCACCCCAGACCATGAGGGCCCCTGAGGGCTGGTCAGGAGGACCAGGACCAATAAGACATAATGATCCTCTGGACCGGAACACCGTATTACGTGACCTCAGCACCTTAAGTACCCCCAGAATGCCCAGCAAGATGACACACTCACTGGTTGGTTCTGAGAGAGATTGGCACCCAATGCGTCCAACCGAACCACGTTCTTATGCTTACCAGAGGTGACACCGACACCTATGGTCAAGCAGAACACATTTAAACTTACAAAACAAAAAGCGCATGCTCATTAGGAGCCTGGTGCTACATAAGCTTTCTCAAAGGCTGAAACAGGACATCGACTTCATGCTCTATATACACTGAATTCCTGTAACCATAGTAGCCAAACAACAAAAAATTAAGCCCAAGATACTACGTTCTGCAGTACAGCCACCATATTAACAGAGATCATCTCGAACAGCAGCATGTAACATATGTACATATAGTGCACACAAAAAAAAAAAATAGCAACTTATACACAAAAGCCACCATACACATAAAGTGAACAGGCAATGTTGATGGGGACAAGGGCCTTGTTTCCACAACCCTGGCCCAGTGGTTGTGGGGGTCTGTGGATGGGGGGCTTATTTGAATCTGGATCCGGCGATGTACATCCACCATCAATCACGCTGCCTGACGGACCTGAAAAATATATATATTTTTTTAAAAACTCTGCCTCGATGGGAGGCCTCCCGGCAACTGCTATCTCTTGGCTTTGACAGCTGTTATATAGGCAAGGGCGGGGCCACCCAGAGACGTAACCGAGTGTGACGTCTGAGGGGAAGGGGTCATCCAGTTACGTCAGTAGGTGGCACCGCCCTTGCCTATATAAGAGCTGTCAAAGCAAAAAGACAGCAGTCGCGGGGAGTCCTCCCATCGAGGCAAAGTTTTTTTTATTTTTTCAATTTTTCGGGTCTGTCGGGCAGTGTGATTGATGGTGGATGCTAAAGGGGGCTTCCAGATTCTGATAAGTTCCCCACCCACAGACCCTTTACAACCACGGGGCCATGGTTGTGGGGATGAGGCCCTTGTCCCCATCAACATGGGGACAAGGTGCTTTGAGGGAAAGCGGCCTGGTATGGTTCAGGAGGGGGGGTGCTCGCTCACACCCCCTTTCCTGGCCTGCCAGGCTGCTTGCTCGGATAAGGGTCTGGTATGGATTTTGGGGGGGCCACGCCATTTTTTTTTAAATATTGGCGTGGAGTTCCCCTTAAAATCTATGCCAGACCCAAAGGGCCTGGTATGGACTGGGAGGAACCCATGCCATTTTTTTTATTAATTCTGTCATAGGGTTTACAGTGTATTACTGTACACTGACTGCACTGTGTATATATATATACATGGCTGTGTTGAGTTATTTTGAGGGGACAGCAAATTCACACAGTTCATTGAGGGAACCATGAATGCCAACATGTGCTGTCACATACTGAAGCAGAGCATGATCCCCTCCCTTTGGACTGGGCCGCATATATATATACACAGTATCTCACAAAAGTGAGTACACCCCTCACATTTTTGTAAGTATTCTATTATATATTTTCATGTGACAACACTGAAGAAATGACACTTTGCTACAATGTAAAGTAGTGCGTGTACAGCATGTATCACAGTGTAAATTTGCTGTCCCCTCAAAATAACTCAACACACAGCCATTAATGTCTAAACCGCTGGCGACAAAAGTGAGTACACCCCTAAGTGAGAGTGTCCAAATTGGGCCCAAAGTGTCAATTTTTTGTGTGGCCACCATTATTTTCCAGCACTGCCTTAACCCTCTTGGGCATGGAGTTCACCACAACTTCACAGGTTGCCACTGGAGTCCTGTGCTACTCACAGAGCTGGTGGATGTTAGAGACCTTGCGCTTGTCCATCTTTCATTTGAGGATGTCCCACAAATGCTCAATAGGGTTTAGGTCTGGATACCTGCTTGGCCAGTCCATGACCTTTGGAAATAATTTGGAAAAAAATTCAGTCCATGACCTTTACCCTCAGCTTCTTTAGCAAGGCAGTGGTCATCTTTAAGGTGTGTTTGGGGTCGTTATCATGTTGGAATACTGCCCTGCGGCCCAGTCCAAAGGGAGGGGATCATGCTCTGCTTCAGTATGTGACAGCACATGTTGGCATTCATGGTTCCCTCAATGAACTGTAGCTACCCAGTGCTGGCAGCACTCATACAGCCCCAGACCATGACACTCCCTCCACCATGCTTGACTGTAGGCAAGACACACTTGTCTTTGGACTTCTCACCTGGTTGCCGCCACACACACTTGACACCATCTGAACCAAATAAGTTCATCTTGTTCTTATCAGACCACAGGACATGGTTCCAGTAATCCATGTCCTTAGTCTGTTTGTCTTTAGCAAACTGTTTATGGGCTTTCTTGTACATCATCTTTAGAAGAGGCTTCCTTCTGAGATGATAGCTATGCAGACCAATTTGATTACATTGTGCGTAGTATGGTCTGACCACTGACAGGCTGACCCCCACCCCTTCAACCTCTGCAGCAATGCTGGTAGCACTCATACGTCTATTTCCCAAAGACAACCTCTTGATATGACGCTGAGCACATGCACTGAACTTCTTTGGTCGACCATGGCAAGGCCTGTTCTGAGTGGAACCTGTCCTGTTAAAGTGCTGTATGGTCTTGGCCACCATGCTGCAGCTCAGTTTCAGGGTCTTGGCAATCTTCCTTATAGCCTAGGCCATCTTTATGTAGAGCAACAATAATTTTTCAGATCCTTACCATGAGGTGCTATGTTGAACTTCCAGTGACCAGAGTGAGAGTGAGTGTGATTACACCAAGTTTAACACACCTGCTCCCCATTCACACCTGAGACCTTGTAACACTAATGAGTCACATGACACCGGGGAGGGAAAATGGCTAATTGGGCCCAATTTGGACATTTTCACTTAGGGGTGTACTCACTTTTGTTGCCAGTGGTTTAGACATTAATGGCTATGTAATATACAAGAAAGGCAGAGAGGGTCCACTAAGTAATACAGCACCTCATCCCTGAATATAAGAGTATCAAACAAAAAGGGGGATGGAGGACTAGGGATTATAG
Source organism: Lithobates sylvaticus (assembly GCA_028564925.1). Classification (NCBI taxonomy): domain Eukaryota; kingdom Metazoa; phylum Chordata; class Amphibia; order Anura; family Ranidae; genus Lithobates; species Lithobates sylvaticus. The sequence continues at coordinate 201,296,168 of CM053037.1, read as the reverse complement.
CGGTGCAAAGGTAATGTACGAAGGTCGGGGTAGACTCACAGTTCAAAGCTCATAATACTCATTAATTTAATAAAACAATTTTTATTACATATAAATAGTAGCACACATGACAAAAAATATATATATAAATGCAACAAATAATAGCAATATATATTTTACGAATGAAGATCAATTCAATAAATCAAGGCAGGTGAAGGAGTCACTTACATTGATTTTACAATCATTGGTACAGAAAATTGCAAGGGCAACAACAGAGTTAAATTATTCATATAAGGTTCAAGGTACAATTCACATATAATGTGGAAAATAGACCTGAGATGGATTAAGTAAGTCTTAGTAGACTATTCCGACATGTTTCGCCATAACAATGGCTTCCTCAGGGTATGTCTACTTTGCGTACTTGATGTGTCTATTGAGAAGGAGGGTTTCATAATTAGTTTCATACTCAATGGGAGAGGAGATTGGAGCCAATTAGTTAAATAGATAACAATAAGGGAACAGATGGAATATAGAGTGAAATATCTCCAATTATCAACACAAGGGAGGTGCTAGAGCCCCTCCTTCCCAAGATGGAGGAAGGGAAGGGAGAGAGAACATCCCCCCTAGGAGGTCTCCCCAGACTTACCCCATTCAGGGCGCGGATCAGATTCAGCCGTGGCCACAGGGCGGGGTGGTCATATAGGGTGCCTAAGATGCCTAATAGAAGGCGGAAGTCACCAGGTTAGGCATACGATATATTATCTAGTTAAAAAGGGGTAAACCAAGTAAGTATAAAAAACAAAAAACAAAAAACAAAAAGCAACAAAAAGTAATTTAAGTAGTGTTGTGAGTCCATGGAGGATTGATTCCTGGACGTAACACCATACACTACATGAAGGACAATGTCTCAAATGATTACTTACAGTTCGTTTATTTGAAAAAAAAAAGGAAAAAATTTTTTTTTATTGAAGTAGAGTATAAAAAGTATATATGTGAAAAGAAACCAGGGGATTCTGAGAATTGACCAGAATAAACACAGGAGGCACCTGTAAAGGCAATGAAAAAGATAGGAGATTGTGTTAGTGAATAAAGAGTTAATTAGAGTGAAGGAAAAGGAGTTAGATTTGGGTGAAAATTGAGAATGGAAATTAATTACCTGTTTGTAAGGTATGAAATACAAAGAGTGGGGCCCAGTTCCGCCTGTGACATACAATCACAGGTGCCCCTGAAGTGAGGGAGGACGGAAAAGATGTCCAGTCAGTCAGGGGTCCGCAACCGGCTAAACAGGAAAGGTAGTAGTAAGATAGCTCTAATAAGTATTCAGTAAGCCAAGAAAATACCGAAAAAGAGTAGAGAGAAGATTTAGTTGCTTACTTGAATTCAAACGAATGTGATGCGTCAGGTGCCTCCAGAGTCCTGTGGTGGACTGAAGTTTGAGGCTGGTTTAAATGCCGCCTTCCAGATTGAGAGGGCGTGGAACCGCCTCTCAATCAGCGGACATAGGAGCCTGAGCGCATGCGCACAGTGCGTCACGGCCGGGAGCCTACAGATCCCATAGTTCCCGGTGGCGTGCGCGCTGCGGGCGTGATGACGTCATCGCTGCGTAGCAGCTAATGAATGGCTAAGGCTGGGGGTGGGCGGACTGAGAGAGGTCCGCCCTTGGGTGTCCATATTAGGCAGCAGGGCTGGCCCCAAGAGTGACGTATCCGCCCCATGGGCGGCGGCCCGATCAGCACGCCGAATGGTGGTAGGAAGGCGCCCGGGAGGACAGGGAAGGGGGGAGGTACGAAGGGCTAGAGTGGAAAGGAGCCAATATTGGCTATATATTAGCAGCGTTCCGATGGGTTGAGAGAATTAGGAACATTGTCATCTAATAATAGTCCAAAGTTATCAATGCTAAATCCAATAGGCTTTGAGCGTGTTTAGATCATAGCTCAGTGGAGATCTTAACTGATTAATTATATAAAACATGACAGTTTGAGCAAAGGTAAATCAGACATGGCAAGCCAAATTTAAATTGGTCAAGCGTCTTTTACCAGGGTCAGGGGCAGTTTAACAAAAGAAAGTGTATGCAATCAAGATTCTATACCCATACAGTGTATTTCAAAATTTTTTTTAAAAAATATAATAAAATAAGAATTTGTTTGCATAATACAGGGCATAATATATTAATTGATAATAAGCATAAAAGATTTCATAGAGCAATAAAGATAGACAAGAACGGAGCAGGCTTTGGCGCATGGTGGTAGGGACCCCACCGGGTAGGGCTCCAGGAAGGGGGTGACCATTTCTATTCAAGAGAAATGGTTCGTAATAGGGGTAAAGGTTATTAGAGAAAGGATTTGAAGCTGATGTACTCGTTCATACCTGGGTATCTGGTGGCATCAAGGGTGTATATCCACCTAGTTTCAAGTTGGAGAAGACGGTTGTCAATGTCCCCTCCGCGTACATTCAAGGGTAGATGTTCAAGAGCAGAAAATAGTATTGTAGTGGGATCGAAATTGTGTTTTAGAGCTACATGGCGGTTTATCGCAGTTGAAATTTTCTTTTTGAATAGAGGTTTAATATGATCCTGTATGCGAATGGAAAACGCTCGTTTTGTTTTACCGATGTAGAAGCAACCACATCGGCAAGTAGCTAAATAAATAACCCCTACTGTATTACATGTGACCCGATGTTTGGGCTTATGTAAATTCCCATTGGGTAGTAGAGTGTTAGTCGAGTTGGACAGAAACTGACATGAGTCACAATGTCCACAAGGGAAGGTACCAGTTTGGTCCATTTTTTTTGGGTCATCAGGGGCATAAAAATGGCTAGAAGTAAGTTTATCACTAAGGGATAATGGTCGACGATAAGTAATTTCAGGGTATGTTTTCACATACTGTCCAATGACAGGGTCAGAAGATAGTAGGGGCCAAAATGTGTTTATGGTATTTCTAACTTGGGCAGACTGGTTGGAGTATTGAGTGATAAGACGTACAGGTTGGTTTAGTTGAAGATTTTTGTCCCTAAAGATTAGTTCCTTTCGTTGCAAGCGTTTAACTCTATTAAATGATTGTTTAAGTAAATTGTGGCTGTAGCCTCTAGATTTCAATCTTTGATATAGTTCAAAAGATGCTTGGTAAAAGTCTTTATCATTAGTACAATTTCTTCTTATTCGCAAATATTGGCTGTACGGTATGCTTTTTATAAGGTTTTTAGGATGGGAACTGGATGCATGCAATATGGTATTGCCGGCCGAGGTTTTTCTGTATAATGAAGAGTATAATTTACCTTCATTATCAATAGTTATGGTGAGATCTAGAAAAGTGATCTTTTCTTGACTATATTCCAAGGAAAATTTGAGATTGTACGTGTTGATAGAGATTTTTTCAAAAAAGCGTTGTAGTTCTGGATAGGTACCAGTCCAGAAAATTAAAATATCATCGATGTATCTCATCCAAGAGAGGATGTGCTGGGTATAGCACCTCATCTCCGGATCCGAAAGAATGTCTTTCTCCCACCCCCCCAGATACAGATTGGCGTAGGAAGGGGCACATTTAGTGCCCATTGCTACGCCCTGTATCTGGAGGTAGTGGGAGGTTCCAAACGTAAAGTAATTTCTAGTTAGGATAAACTTTAGCAAAGATAAAACAAAATCATTGTATGATTGTGCATTGGGGCCAAGGCGTTTAAGTTGTTTGGCTACAACTTCCACTCCTCTGTCATGAGGTATGGCGTTGTAGAGACATTCAACATCCAATGCGACCAGGTAAGAATTCACAGGTAGTTGCTGGTTTTCAAGGATGCGTAATAGGTGAATAGTATCCTTAATATGTGAAGGAAGAGCTGATACCAATGGGGCATCTTGCCCCTTCCTACGCCAATCTGTATCTGGGGGGGTGGGAGAAAGACATTCTTTCGGATCCGGAGATGAGGTGCTATACCCAGCACATCCTCTCTTGGATGAGATACATCGATGATATTTTAATTTTCTGGACTGGTACCTATCCAGAACTACAACGCTTTTTTGAAAAAATCTCTATCAACACGTACAATCTCAAATTTTCCTTGGAATATAGTCAAGAAAAGATCACTTTTCTAGATCTCACCATAACTATTGATAATGAAGGTAAATTATACTCTTCATTATACAGAAAAACCTCGGCCGGCAATACCATATTGCATGCATCCAGTTCCCATCCTAAAAACCTTATAAAAAGCATACCGTACAGCCAATATTTGCGAATAAGAAGAAATTGTACTAATGATAAAGACTTTTACCAAGCATCTTTTGAACTATATCAAAGATTGAAATCTAGAGGCTACAGCCACAATTTACTTAAACAATCATTTAATAGAGTTAAACGCTTGCAACGAAAGGAACTAATCTTTAGGGACAAAAATCTTCAACTAAACCAACCTGTACGTCTTATCACTCAATACTCCAACCAGTCTGCCCAAGTTAGAAATACCATAAACACATTTTGGCCCCTACTATCTTCTGACCCTGTCATTGGACAGTATGTGAAAACATACCCTGAAATTACTTATCGTCGACCATTATCCCTTAGTGATAAACTTACTTCTAGCCATTTTTATGCCCCTGATGACCCAAAAAAAATGGACCAAACTGGTACCTTCCCTTGTGGACATTGTGACTCATGTCAGTTTCTGTCCAACTCGACTAACACTCTACTACCCAATGGGAATTTACATAAGCCCAAACATCGGGTCACATGTAATACAGTAGGGGTTATTTATTTAGCTACTTGCCGATGTGGTTGCTTCTACATCGGTAAAACAAAACGAGCGTTTTCCATTCGCATACAGGATCATATTAAACCTCTATTCAAAAAGAAAATTTCAACTGCGATAAACCGCCATGTAGCTCTAAAACACAATTTCGATCCCACTACAATACTATTTTCTGCTCTTGAACATCTACCCTTGAATGTACGCGGAGGGGACATTGACAACCGTCTTCTCCAACTTGAAACTAGGTGGATATACACCCTTGATGCCACCAGATACCCAGGTATGAACGAGTACATCAGCTTCAAATCCTTTCTCTAATAACCTTTACCCCTATTACGAACCATTTCTCTTGAATAGAAATGGTCACCCCCTTCCTGGAGCCCTACCCGGTGGGGTCCCTACCACCATGCGCCAAAGCCTGCTCCGTTCTTGTCTATCTTTATTGCTCTATGAAATCTTTTATGCTTATTATCAATTAATATATTATGCCCTGTATTATGCAAACAAATTCTTATTTTATTATATTTTTTTAAAAAAATTTTGAAATACACTGTATGGGTATAGAATCTTGATTGCATACACTTTCTTTTGTTAAACTGCCCCTGACCCTGGTAAAAGACGCTTGACCAATTTAAATTTGGCTTGCCATGTCTGATTTACCTTTGCTCAAACTGTCATGTTTTATATAATTAATCAGTTAAGATCTCCACTGAGCTATGATCTAAACACGCTCAAAGCCTATTGGATTTAGCATTGATAACTTTGGACTATTATTAGATGACAATGTTCCTAATTCTCTCAACCCATCGGAACGCTGCTAATATATAGCCAATATTGGCTCCTTTCCACTCTAGCCCTTCGTACCTCCCCCCTTCCCTGTCCTCCCGGGCGCCTTCCTACCACCATTCGGCGTGCTGATCGGGCCGCCGCCCATGGGGCGGATACGTCACTCTTGGGGCCAGCCCTGCTGCCTAATATGGACACCCAAGGGCGGACCTCTCTCAGTCCGCCCACCCCCAGCCTTAGCCATTCATTAGCTGCTACGCAGCGATGACGTCATCACGCCCGCAGCGCGCACGCCACCGGGAACTATGGGATCTGTAGGCTCCCGGCCGTGACGCACTGTGCGCATGCGCTCAGGCTCCTATGTCCGCTGATTGAGAGGCGGTTCCACGCCCTCTCAATCTGGAAGGCGGCATTTAAACCAGCCTCAAACTTCAGTCCACCACAGGACTCTGGAGGCACCTGACGCATCACATTCGTTTGAATTCAAGTAAGCAACTAAATCTTCTCTCTACTCTTTTTCGGTATTTTCTTGGCTTACTGAATACTTATTAGAGCTATCTTACTACTACCTTTCCTGTTTAGCCGGTTGCGGACCCCTGACTGACTGGACATCTTTTCCGTCCTCCCTCACTTCAAGGGCACCTGTGATTGTATGTCACAGGCGGAACTGGGCCCCACTCTTTGTATTTCATACCTTACAAACAGGTAATTAATTTCCATTCTCAATTTTCACCCAAATCTAACTCCTTTTCCTTCACTCTAATTAACTCTTTATTCACTAACACAATCTCCTATCTTTTTCATTGCCTTTACAGGTGCCTCCTGTGTTTATTCTGGTCAATTCTCAGAATCCCCTGGTTTCTTTTCACATATACTTTTTATACTCTACTTCAATAAAAAAAATTTTTTTTTCCTTTTTTTTTTCAAACAAACGAACTGTAAGTAATCATTTGAGACATTGTCCTTCATGTAGTGTATGGTGTTACGTCCAGGAATCAATCCTCCATGGACTCACAACACTACTTAAATTACTTTTTGTTGCTTTTTGTTTTTTTTTTTTGTTTTTTATACTTACTTGGTTT
>CM053037.1:201241722-201289118 GCA_028564925.1 Lithobates sylvaticus | reverse complement strand
TCCTCCATGTTAGGCTTCGCGCATGCGCCCCCCTCATTTTCTAGTTTTTAATAGCGCGAAGGTCACTCACATTAACATCTTTTTAATGTTTTTTTTTCTAGCTTTATATTCTTACTGGAAGATCATCATTGTATGTTTGGGAGCCATTCTAACCTTTTCATTGTTTGCATACGCTGTATTTAGGGTAAGCACACCATTCTAACTATATACATATGTTTTATGTTGCCATGAATAGAAATGCATGATATTGTTTGTAGATATTTTCTTTATTAATTCATTATGTAGACAAAAAAAAAAAAAAAAAAAAAATTCTTACACTTTCTTATATCCTGTTTTGGCATGGCGACTGCTTGGTTGATTGGTTGGTTGGTTAGATCAGGGATCTTCAAACTGCATCTGGCCCTTGGGGCACATACTTCTCCCAATGATATGAGGTACTATTTCTTCCACTGACACCAGCAATGAGGCACTATTTTTTCCACTGATACCAATAATGGGGCACTACTCCTCCTACTGACCATCAACCCTGAGGCCATTTTATATTCTCACTACTGACATTTTCTACCCCCACTGGCCACAATCCAGCCCTCATAAAGCCTAAAGGACAGTAGACTGGCCCTTTGTTTGAAAGGTTTAGAGACCCCTGGGTTAGATGAAGTACATATGGGGAATCATAAGTTGGGGGTGGAATCATCAAGCTATGCAGGACCTTCAAGCAATACTTTTATTGCTCGTGAATTCTTATCTTACTAGCTACAAGCATTTCAAACTGCAATTCTATCCCTTAGAAGTTCTCTTCTTACTCCCTACAGTCATCCCAAGCTATTTTTCCATCTCTTATCAATTTTCTTCTTGTTCCCTACAGTCATTTCGATCGACATTTGCCAGAAGCACTCCAACCTCTTATAGACAAAATCGTTCCGTCTGAGAGGCATGTGTACCGAACCAAAGAAGGAGAGAATACTGCACAAATTATCCTTCGTCAATGCACAACAACATGGAGATGGGTGCTGTACATAATATGGGTGGTCATTAGGGGATGAATACAGAAAGATGTCACAATGAATAGGAGATTCATGTTTAAATAACTGATTATGTTTCAGCACAGTTTTTTCGCTGGAGTCTCATTTATTTTTATTCTCTTTATAGTCCTGTACTGATTATGTAATGCATTTTAACACTGGTGCCTATTGTACTTTGCAGTCATAGTCAATAGTACGATGTCTATCTCAATATCTTTTTCAGTAACTTCAGCTGGGCCTTAAGTAATACCTTTTCTATAATAAACCTTTAAAAGCCCAAGTTTATATTCACACTGTGATCGAAGGGTATCCACCCAAAATTCCCAAATGTGTAACAACAGGGATAGACTGTGAGTAGTTAATTTGATCTACTTAATTAGATGGAATGTATAGTGAATTTGTACATAGTTTTTTTCCTTATTAATGATGGTCTAGAATAAAAAAAAAAATGATTTTTTTTTTAAGCCAATAGTTCAAGCTTCGGATATTTTAAATGCTTTACATGCCTTCCTTCTTCCCAAATTAATGATAATTATAAATACATTAGGGCTTACATTAAATAATTTTAAAATACATAAGTCTGCGGAGTAGCATGCCTCATATAAGAGTGATACTTTGAGGTTGAATTCAAACAAATCCTGTGCCATCTATTGTAAAACAAAGATTAATAGTAGCCTATTGTACTGTGTTAGTCATCAATTAACACAGACAATTTCAAATTTAGGTAAAACCTATCACTGCCTAAATTACGTTGTAAAAGTGCAAGCTGAAGAAGAGATCTAAGACATTAAAGCGGTGTTCCAGACAAATATTTTTTTTTTTTAAAGTCAGCAGCTGCAAACACTGTAGCTGCTGACTTTTAATAAGGACACTTACCTGTCCACGGAGCCCGTAATGTCGGCCCCCGAGGCCGAGCCGTCCATCGGATTGGGTCCAGGCACTGCCATTCCAGGGAAACCGGCAGTGGAGCCTTGCGGCTTCACTGCCAGTTTCCGACTGCACATGCGTGAGTCCCACGGCGCTTTGTGAATGGCCAGCTTGGCTCACCGCAGAAATGGATGTGACTTCCTTGGCCACGGCCCGGCTGGATCGGAAGTACTCTTAGTACTTCCAAAAAAGGTAAGTTAGAAAGTGAACTTTTTTTTTTTAAATATCCAAAAACGAGGGGTGGAGAGGTGGTCTTTCGTTTAAGACCACCTCTCAAAATTGGGTGGAACTCCACTTTAAGAAAACTTGCATCTAAAACACAATTGTGTATGTAGTTAATATATATATAAAGCATCAGTTTAAAAGCTTACATACTGTAGATAAATAAATAAGCCAACTATCTTAGTTACTCTTTGTAAAGTGTATCTAAACTCAATAGCAAAAATAAAAATATATTGCATTCTTTATAGAAGGTTAACTCCAGCCAAACAGCTAAATACAAAACAATTCTAAATCATTCAGTGCATTTCTAAATGGAATTGGTGTAAGTATTTGAAACTGTATCAGGCCTCTATCATCCCTTGCACAGCAGCAGTCAGATTGACCAAGTACCTACTCGGGAATCTGCACCAACAGTGAACATCCTAACAGGAGGATAGAGCAGAGTGATAACTTCACTAGTGGTCAAATCTAGTGGTCAAATCAGCAGGCTGGAGGTGTATTCTTTACCAAATGCTGCTTCTTCTATGGTCAAGAACCGTGGCTATGCTGTCTGACAGGGAACTGGAACCCAGAACTGACTGTAAAAAATTAAAATTATTTGGCTGGTAAAGCAACTCATCTGTGTATTTAGCTATGTGCAGGCTCAGTATTAATTGTAAAGGCACTAATTAAAAAAGTTCATAAAATGCTTTATGTTTGAAACTTTACTATTCACTCATATCTACTTACAGTGTGTTATATTAACTGTATAAAGACCTGTTATATAATATAGCAATGTCAACATTTATTTAAATATTTGTACCATAAGGCGTCCTTCAGAATGGTGAGTAAAAGCCATTGTTGTAACATAAATAAACTCTTTAAAACACATTTTTATTGTCATTTTTTTGCTAAATAAAATGTGTTCTTGATCTTTCCTCTTGTAATACTGAAAAATATGCAAAAAACAAAAAGGAAATTTTTTTTTTTTTTTTTACTATTTTTTTACTATTTTCATTCTCAATTTATCAAAGGTGCAGCAAGATTCAGGGGTTTGAAGTGTACAGCGAAGGTTAAAGAGCATAGTGAGGCAAGTGGACTATATAGTGTATAGCATAGCTTAAAGAGTGTAGTGGGGTAAGGACCTTGTATATAATGTAAAGAACAACTTACAGGGGGCAGACAACAGGAGTATTTCATGCCCAGTACAGCTTACAGAGTGCAGTGGTCAGGAGTATGTCAGGGATATACACCAAGGGCCCCCTGGTGGTCAGTGGTCAAGTGTCCCCTGAAGTTGGTGGTCAGTGGTAAAATGCCCCTATTACTATTTGTCAGTGGTGAGTTGCTTATATTGCAAGTTAGTAGTAAATGACCCTTACACTGGTGGTCAGTCATTAGTGCTCACTTTCATTTGCAGTTATTGATAAGTGCCCCCTTTTCTTTGTTGATAATGGGGAGTGCCCTATTTCATTGTCAGCCAATGATAGGTTCCCCCATTTTAGGCCATAATAATGGGTTTTCCCTTTAATTTGTGTCCGGTGTGGAATATCTCTTTTCATTGGCTGACAATAGCAAGTGCTTCTTTTGACTGACTGCCAGTGGTGAGTGCACTCTTTTGTTGGCAGTCAGTCAAGAGTGTCCCTTTTCATGGACTGTCAGTTAGGAATGTTCCCTTTTATTGACTGTCAGTGGATAATGGCTCCTTTCATTGATGGTTAGTGGTGAGTGTCCCCTTTCATTAGTTGTTAATAGTGAGTGTCCACATTCAGAATAACATATTTAAAGAGTCACTGGGAACTTTTAGACTTGCATGTGTATTTAGATGAAGGAAAATGTAAAACAAGCTCAATGGCTCTGGTAAGGTGGCTCCTACACAGCAGGGTTTCCCTTAGTGGGCACCTAACATTATCTCAAACTATAGAAATACAGAAAGAAGCACCAGACCAGACCTAGATGAAAGAGTCCAGCATACTCTTGTTTTTTTAAAAAAAAAAGTCATATAACAACATCTAATGCCTTTTAGGGGCAATACCTCTCCCCCTTCCTCAGGACTACAAGAATAAACAGAAAACATAGTCATGATGATGAAAAAGTATGTGTAAATATGGATTTGTGTAGGCCACAAATTCTAGAATATCCCAACAACAGCAAACTTGTCACATGAACTTCAGTTGTCTTAAATAAATTCGAAATTTTAAAAGATACGAATAATATGTAAAACACCAAATAAAGAAAGTAGATACAGAAAATATAAGCATATACGAATTTACATCAAAAAAGAAAATTTGCAAAATCGTGCTGAAAAATCAAGCTCTTAAAATCAGGCTAGTTGGCTACTACAGCAAAGACCACACTAGAAGACAAAGCTGCTGGCCCCACACTGGAATGAGAAGTTTGCTTGACAGGAATCTTTATTGTCGCATGCCAGACAGATGATACAGGACCAAGGTTAACGTTTCACACAGATATGCCGTGCTTGTTGACAACATTGGTATGGCTTCAACTTCAGTTACTTATATGCCTCGTACCCTGATCAGACTTTCAGCCAACAAAACCCTGGAATTTTCTTCGAAGGGCATTGGCTCCAACTTGTCTTGCATACACACGGTCACACAACTGTTGGCCAACAATTAAGAACGTAGTGACGTACTACGTGTTTTTTCAGCTCTTTAGCGCAAAACTTTGGGCTCCTTCTGCTAATTTCGTGTTAGTAGAAGTTTGGTGAGTGTTGATTTGCGCTTTTCTTTTCGCATTTCGTTCCTGAATGGCCGTTCGTCAACCAGACATGTTGCGGAATCTGAGGAGATAATGTGTTATTTATTATTGGCCTTGGAGTTATTGCTTTAACATTATTTTTTTGGTTGAAAAATGATTTGATTTGGTATATTTTTGGATGCATAGAATGCACTTTTTGGTTAATTTCTATTGGCAGATGTCATGTCTATTTTTTTTTTTTTTTTTTTAATGCATAATAAAAAAAATTGTGGAGAATAATACTTGGCTATGTGTTTTACTTCAAATGACAGTTTGGGAGTAGGCAGTTACATTTTAAAAAATACAATGTCAAATTTACAAGGGACACCAACATAGTTGTAGCTTTTATCTTAAAAACTACGGGATAATGGTGTTGTGGTAACTTGCATAAAAAAAATAAAAAAAAAAAAACATAATAATATTATTCTTGATATCACTAGAAAAAAAAAAAGCCTTTAAAAACTTGTTTGCAATAACTCCATCAGTATCACCAGCAAAGCAGCTTCATTATTATCCCATTAAAGAAGAAGAGAATTGTGCGCTGCATTTGGAGATTTCATAATTTGCCACATCACAAATGTTAATTCTCAATTACAAACGCTAGTTTACAAGACCGACTGCTTCTGCTTCCGAGCATGCGTGTTTGTACTTTGGACTTTTGTCTGACGGACTTGTGTACACACGATCGGAAAGTCCGACAACACACATTTGTTGGCGGAAAATTTGAAAACACGCTAGCCAACATTTGTTGGTGAAAAGTCTGACAACAATTGTCCGATGGAGCATACACTCGGTCGGATTGTCCGCCAACAGCCTGTCATCCAACATTTCTGGTCGGAAAGTCCGATTGTGTGTACGGGCCTATAGTGTGCACCAGTGCCGGGACAAGGTCATCTAGAGCCCAGGGCAAAAATTCCAAACTGGGCCCCACCCCCCCTCCAAGATATATGAGAATTATGTGCAGCAAAATATCCCCCCACCCCCCGAAAAAAATCAAGCACAAGAGATCAAGCACTAATCTGCATGCTTACCCCTAACTGTAATTTCCCCCTCCTCCCAATAAAAATCTGCCTCCTACTGAAATCCCCTAGCACAGATCTTTGCCCCCCCCCCTCAGCTCAAATCCTCTCATTCCCCATATGCCCCCAGCACAAATCCACTCCCCCACCCCCAAAACAATTCCCCCCCTCCTAGTATAAATCCTCTACTCCTAAAATTCCCCCATCTGAGCACAAATCCTCTCCCCGTCCCAGCACAAATTCTCCCAAATTCCCCATCCTAGCACAAATCTCCCCCAAATTTCCCCTCCTAGCACAAATGCCCCCAATCATCTCCTTCCCCCCACCATTTTACCTTTTATAGCACACCTCCCCAAATTTCCCCTCCTATAATAATTCTTATCCCCTGATGCCCCCCAAATTCCCCCTCCCAACACAAATCCCCTCCCTCCCAACCTCCTTGTGGTGCCCCCCCAGCTCACATGATGCCACAGTGCCCAGGGCAGCTGTCCCTCCTGCCCACCCTTGTCCCGGCCCTGGTGTGCACCCAAATCAAACCACACCCAAAATAACCTGTGTAGAAGAAGCAGCCGATATACATGGATAATCACATACAAATCAATTAAAAGCATTTCATAATTTAGTGACTAGAAAAGGAAACTTCAAAAGGAACCCCATTAGAAGAAAATACAGTAAAAATAAATAATAAAAGTAAAAATAAAAAAGAAAAAAGGAAAAAAAATATCAGCAGTGTCACCTATATACATGAGATCGGTGAAAAACATAGACAGATAAAAACACTGATGACAGAGCCCAATGGAATATAGAAGCTGTATGGAAATAAATATTCATATATAAATGCATATATCCAAACAAACAAAGGTATATATGAAAATTACCATATTGTAAAAAGGGCCTATGTTCAAAAGAAAGGAAAACAATCTCTCTCTCATCACAACACATTGCAACTAAGTATATATGGCATTGTGTAAATGCATGTATTTAGCTACATAAGTATAAATAACATCATCAAAAAAAAAAGTAGCAAAAGTCTACACAATGATGGTAAAATATACAATGTTGCCAACTGGGCTGGTAATATAACAGAAAGGACGCAAGAACAAAAACAAAAACTAGGGAGAGGGTAAATTTGATGTAAATGATACGTGTTGTGTCCAAAAACTGACAGACAGAGCAATCTTGTATCTTGAGAAGAGTATATCCCCACAAGTCGCTCTTCAAAGTCAAAATCAAAGAATCAGGGAGAATCAGGGAGAGATGTCATTATATAAAGAAAAAGAATTGTGCTAGGTGTATAAACAATACAAAATTAATTAACAAAATAGACTGTGAAGGATGTCCTGCAACTGAATACCGATATAGGGCACAATGATGGATATTTAATAGACATGTGCACAACAAAAAAATGTGTTTATTTTCGTTTTTTTTTTTCGTTTCCGTTGATTCGTAACGATTCGTAAATTCGTACGTCGTCGGTATTCGTAACGATTCGTAAATTCGTAAGTCGTCGGTGTTCGTATTCGTAACGATTCGTATTTTCGTTATAGTTATTTTTTCGTTGATTCGTTTTTCCGTTAGTTTAATTTTCGTTTATTCGTTTATTCGAAATTCGGACGCATTCGTATTTATTTGTACATTCGTAACATTCGTAGATTCGTAATCGGAGCATAATTCATAATTTTATGTAATGTGTATGCTATTATTACATTTTAAGAGACACAGAAAATTACGAATCGAAAAAAAAAGTTAAGAATGTACGAATTTTTTCGTTCAATCCAGTCGAAGCACGTTAAGCAGCGCCATTGTAAGGGACACGGAAAATTACCAATTCAACAACAAAAAAAAAAGTTACGAATGTACGAATTTTTTCGTTCATTTTGATTTTCGTTGTTCGGATTTTCTTCTTTCGTAGATTCGTTGTTTCTGATTATTTTTTTTCGGATTTTCGTTGTTTTCGGATTCGTTTGATTCGAACAATTTGTTATTCGTTAACATTTTTACTGAATCGTTCGTTCATTCGTACGATAACGAATGAACGAAAATAACGCAAAAAAAAAAAAAAGAAAAACGAAAAAAAACTATGTCCAATATTTAAAAAGCAAAGTGCATCACTGGATGATAAATAAGAAGTGTATCAACTCCTAATAAATAACAAAAATGTACATTATAGTGCTAGTATTATGATTTAAATCAGTGGGTGACCACATGTGAAAAACAAATCTAATATTCAAAGACACAGTTCATATGTGAAAGTCCAAACAATCATGTGTGAAGACTGTTCATATGTAGATTCATCCAGAATATCAAAGATGCACTTCAATAGAAACTTTTCCACCGCTTGTGCTGCCCGGCACCGCAAAGTGAAGCAAAAGGGGAGGCTTACCAGAAAGCCAGCGACCGCCCTTATTCAGGGGGGTCAAACTAGGCTTAGTTGAACAGCCTTGGTGCTATTAGATCTCACCAGCTTCCCTTCCGATGTTCGATCGACATCTGCGATTCACTTGTGTGGCAGACTGTAACACTTAATTTCCACAGAGTTGGTGGGGCATCCAATGAATGAAGAGCGTAAAAAACTAAAGGAATACTGCAGACGTTTACGTAAAAAATGTATTGAGATAAAAAATCCTGATACATGAAAACTAATGCAGACGTTTCCGTAAAAAAATTATTGAGATAAAAAATCCTGATACATGAAAACTGGCCTTGCAAGGTAGAGAGAAAAAACAAGCTCTGTGTGTCTATGGGAGAAAAAAAGGCAATCGCGCATGCGCAGTACGTGTGTACGCAGCCTCCCTACGACCGTTTCGTCACAACTGACATCATCAGGGGTACGCACACACGCCCGCGCATGCGCATTAAGTAGTTTCCAGCGACAGCTAAAAGGCTTCACTATTGGTTATCCCCATCGACACCTGGAGCAAAAACAATACAAACTTCCCACCGGCGGGAATACTACTGACCAACATAATGTCATGACTCAACACCAACGCCCACAAGACAGTCTCAGTACCGCTCCACTTGAACCGGAACCAGGGAACAGAGACATCTTGTGGTCATTTTTACATTACTGCCATATATAGAATATATAGAGCTGGGATACATCATATGAAAAATGATGTTTGTTATCTTTTCAATACAACTTTTGCAAGGATTAATGCACCACAGGGCTCTAGCTAAAAAGGATATTGAATATTCAACAGCTTTCAAAAACTAGCCATATTCATTATTTATAAACATATAAATAACATAAAAACGGCACATTGCCAACTTCCACAGGATGCTCCTTAGTGAGAAATAGAGCCATCATGTGGTTGTTTAGCGATATTACTGTATGGAAATTTATGCCTAACAGTCCATTGGTCAGAAGGTGTAATCAAAACACCATTCACCAAATGGATAGAAAATAATTTCCAGTTGATTTTCAAAACACCTCAAATTATATTATTTTCTTACAGACATGACAACATTATTCATAATGTTACATGTCTTTCAAAAATAAAATGAAAATCCTTTGTTTAAAATTATTAAAATTAATTTAATTCATTTCAAAACCAGTTACCAACCAGTTTGTAAACTAGTTAGCAACTGGCCTTAAACAGTTTTATTTTTTAAAAAACAGAAAGAAGATCAATTCGTTCAAATGGCCAGTGGGTAATAGAGAGAGCATACAGCAATAATGGAAAAAACGTGGAGGGGACATCAACAATTGTTAATAAAACAGTTGATGTCCCACTCCACGTTCAAACTATTGGGGACATGAGTACCAAGCCTGTAGATCCAGTTGGTTTCAGACTGAGATATCACCCTTTTGCCATTGCCACCCCACCAGTGGGGAATGTACTTCTCAAGGGCAATAAAGGTGGTGCCCTTCAGATCACGGTCATGTTTGAGATCATAATACTTGGATACATGATGTTTATCAAAGCCCCTTCTTATATTTGCTATATGCTCCTCAAGTCGGATGTGTAACATCCGAATCGTTCGTCCCACATACTCTAAACCACATGGACACCTCAAAACGTACACCACACACTTGGTGATGCAGGTTATAAAGGATTTAATCGGATAAGTAACACCTGTCCCTGTTGATGAAAACTCCGTAAGCCTTCTTTCCCGTAAGGCATTAACCCTGCAGACTTTGCACTTTCTGCAGGGAAAAAAGCCCTTTAAATCCCCAAAGAAAGTTGGACGTACTGGAGGGTTTGGTACATTGGGAGCAATAGAATGTCTGAGGTTAGAGGAACCTCTAAATAGTACACGTGGGTTATCTGAAAGTAAGGGTCCTAGAATACAGTCTTTTTTTTATCACAGGCCATTGCCTTTTTATAATGCGTTTAACTGCCCAATGCTGACTGGAGTAGGTCGTGAGAAAGGCGAGACCAAAATCCTCACGGTTCTCAGCCTGTGGAGGCTTGTCCTTCAGAAGGTCTTGGCGATCTCTTTGCCCAACCTCAGAAATCAGGGAGTCGAGTATCGCATTATCATAACCCTTTCTCAAAAACCTAGACTTCAGGACCAAGGCCCCATTGTGGAACTCCTCAACGTTAGTGCAATTACGCTTTAAATGTAAAAATTGTCCCTTAGGGACCGCCGTCAGCCAAGAGCTGTGATGGCATGAGTCAAGAGGGATATACCCATTTCTATCCATGGATTTAAAAAAGGTGGAAGTGACAATCCTACCATCAACAATAATAATATTTAAATCCAAAAAATGTATTTGGGTGGGACTGGTTTCGTTGCTTTTTAAATAGGGATGTCATTATAGCTGGTAAAAAGAGAGGCTGTTCTTATTACAAAAAGGGACCAAAGTGAATGAATGCATAACAATAAGACCCCTTTCACACTAAAAATAGCACCTGCAAAGCGCCCTGAAACAGCCGCTGCTGTGTCTCCAGTGTGAAAGCCCAGGGGCTTTCACACTGGAGCCGTGCGCTTGCAGGACATTAAAAAAACTCCTGCAAGCAGGATCTTTGGAGTGGTGAAGGAGCGGTGTATACACGTTCCTTCACTGCTCCTGCCCATTGAAAGCAATAGGGCAGCACGGCTATACCGCCGGCAAAGCGCCGCTGCAGCGGCGCTTTGTGGGCGGTCTTAACCCTTTTTTGGCTGCTAGGGGGGGGGGGTTAAAACCACCCTGCTAGCAGCTGAATAGCGCCCCTAAAACGACGGTAAATCGGCACTAAAAATAGTGCAGTTTTACCGCCAGCGCCCGCACCGTCCCGTCCCAATATTCTGCAGCGCCTTGAGGCGATTCAGTTCGCATTGTAGCGCTATACAAATTATTAAATCATTCATTCAGTGTGAAAGGGGCCTAATGCTAATGAAATTAGAAAACATTTACTTATAAGTGTGTAATGTCCTATTTAAAATTGAACCCGTAAGGTATACCTGTTTTGAATTGGAAAATCCAATAAACTTCCCTTTTACAAAGAAATCTGAAGACATCTCCCCCTCTTGGGTGTAACAATCTTTTCAACGACTTGGACCCCACCACAGAAGTGTCCCCATCATGATATTGATAAAAAAATGTCGGGCGACATTAGTAGATTGTTTTTTCAGATGCTCTTGAAATCTGTCTCTAAGTCGCCTGGTGGTACATCCTATATACTGTACATTACATGATTTACAGGTTACATAGTAGCTGAGGTTGAAAAAAGACACAAGTCCATCAAGTCCAACCTATGTGTGTGATTATATGTCATTATTACATTGTATATCCCTGTATGTTGCGGTCGTTCAGGTACTTATCTAATAGTTTTTTTAAACTATAGAAGCTCCTCGCTTAAACCACCGCCTGTGGAAGGGAATTCCACATCCTTGCTGCTCTTATGCCCTGTACACATGGTCAGATATTCCGATGGAAAATGTCCAATCGGATTATGCTGTCGGAAAATCCGATCATGTGTGGACTCTAGCGGACTTCTTCCATCGGAATTCCCGACGGAAAAAATTTGAGAACATGATCTAAAATTTTCCGACAAACAAAATCTGATTGGACTTTTTCCGATCGTGTGTAGAGAATTCCGACTCACAAAGTGCCACGCATGCCCAGAAGAAATTTGGAGATGAAATCTATTGGCTACTGGCCTGTACGTAGTCACGTCGTATGTTTTGCACGTCACCTCGTTCGGAATGATCATATTTTCCGATAACTTTGTCTGACCGTGTGTGTGCAACACCAGTTTCGGACAAAATCTGTCAGAAATTATACGATGGATTTGGTGATCGGAATGTCTGACCGTGTGTACGGGGGCTTACAGTAAAGAACCCTCTACGCAGTTTAAGGTTAAACCTCTTTTCTTCTTATTAAACTCCCTTCCACGGAAAAGTTTTATCCCTATTGTGGAGTCACCAGTATCGTATATGTAAATTGAAATCATATCCCCTCTCAAACGTCTCTTCATCAGAGAGAATAAGTTCAGTGCTCGTAACCTTTCTTCATAACTAATATCCTCCAGTCCCTTTATTAGCTTTGTTGCACTTCTCTGTACTCACTCCATTTCCAGTACATCCTTCCTGAGCACTGGTGTCCAGAACTGGATAGTATACTCCAGGTGCGGCCGGACCAGAGTCTTGTAGAGCGGGAGAATTATTGCTTTATCTCTGGAGTTAATCCCCTTTTTAATGCATGCCAATATTCTGTTTGATTTGTTAGCAGCAGCTTGGCATTGCATGCCATTACTGAGCCTGTCATCTACTAGGACCCCCAGGTCCTTTTCCATCCTTGATTCCCCCCCCCAGAGGTGATAATATAAATTGTGTATTTGGTATTGCAATTATAGAAAGATTGAATTCTTTGATCTCTTTCATTCGAACACGAGTGTACCACATTACCCTTGGTGATATGTTTACAACAGGGGCAACTACCCTCTCCACACCCATAAATGCCCTTAAAATGTAACCACATAGTGGACCTGATGGCAATAGGATTAAAGAGACTGGGGGACAGGAAATTGCCCAATGTGGGGGCTTGTCTTGGAATAAAATTAATGCTATCCTTTAGAACAGTGGTTCTCATCCTTTCTAGTGCAGTGACCCCTTCATAAAATTTCCCAAGTTGTGGGGACCCCTAATGCCCCGTACACAACGGTCGGAAATTCCGACCACAAAATCCGTCCAATTTTTTTGGACGGATTTTGTCCGACACTGGTGTTGCATACACATGGTCGGACAAAGTTGTCGGAAAATCCGATCATTCTGAACGTGGTGACGGTTGTTGAGTATGACGGGACTACGTAGAGGCTAGTAGCCAATAGCTTTGGTCTTGTAATGTGATCTGAGCATGCGTGGCACTTTGTCCGTCGGAATTCGCTACACACGATCGGAAAAAGTCTGATAGGACTTTGTGGTCGGAAAATTTGAGAGCAGGATCTCAAACTTTTTCCGTCAGAAATTCGACGGAAAAAGTCAGATGGAGCCCACACACGGTCGGAATTTCCGACAACATGGTCCGATAGGACATTTTCCGTCGGAAAATCCGACCGTGTGTACGGGGCATTACAGTAAAATTATTTTCGTAGTGTGGATTGTCAGCACCCAAGGCAAGACAAGTAATTTGCGCCTCTAACCCATGGACATTTAGCACTTCCTGAGTCCCTTCCACTCGTACTGTATTAAACCCCTTATGGCACATTTTAGGATGTACCACTCTTTCTGTTTGTACTCCTTTCTTTCCCTTTTATCGCTCTCTCTATCCTAATTTCTTGTTTTTTCTCCCCATCCCTCTCTCCGACTTTCTTGTTCTTTCTCTTATTCTTTCTCTCCCTTTTTATTTGTTCCTCCGCCTCTTTTCCTCTCCCTTCCATGTATTCTCTGTTTTTATTCCTTCTCTTACTCCTTGGAGGGGGGTGGGGGAGGGGGGATTGGATGAGTGGCAGTGCTGGCGGGGAGTTCTGATCAGCCAACGTAGGTGCTCTTGATCAGGGTCATCTGCTGATTTGAGAACTGTAGTGGGGACTTTTAACCACTTCACCCCCGGACCAATTTGCAGCCAAAAGACCAGGCCCCTTTTTGCGATTCGGCACTGTGTCGCTTTAACTGACAATTGTGCGGTCGTGCGACGTGGCTCCCAAACAAAATTTGTGTCCTTTTTTTCCCACAAATAGAGCTTTCTTTTTGTGGTATTTGATCGCCCCTGCAGTTTTTATTTTTTGCGCTATAAACAAAAATAGAGCGACAATTTCGAAAAAAATTCAATATTTTTTACTTTTTGCTATAATAAATATCCTCAAAAAATATATAAAAAAACATTTTTTTCCTCAGTTTAGGCTTATACGTATTCTTCTACATATCTTTGGTAAAAAAAAAATCGCAATTAGCGATTATTGACTGGTTTGCGCAAAAGTTATAGCCTTTACAAAATAGGGGATAGTTTTATAGCATTTTTTATCAATATTTTTTTTTTTACTAGTAATGACGGCGATCAGCGATTTTTATTGTGACTGTGACATTATGGCGGACACATCGGACATTTTTGACACATTTTTGGGACCATTGTCATTTATACAGCAATCAATGCTATTTAAATGCATTGATTCCGTATAAATGACACTGGCAGTGAAAGAGTTAACCACTAGGGGGAGGGGTTATGGTCTGTGACATGTGTGTTTTTTTACATTAGAGGGCGGGGCTGACGTCTGACGTCATTGATCGGCTTTCCCGATGACAGGGAACAGCCGATCAATGACAGGCAGTGTAGGAAGCGTGGGGAGAGGTTTGTTTACACAGACCTCTCCCCGTTCTTCAGCTCTGTGACCCGATCGCGGGACACCAGCGGCGATTGGGTCTGCTGGTCCCGCGGCCATGGTCACGGAGCTCCCGACCGGGTCGTGAGCGCGCGTGCATGCGACCCATGGCTGGGCTCTTAAAGGACCACGTACCGGTACGTGGTTTTGCCTAGCCGTGCCATTCTGCCGACGTATATCGGCGTGAGGCGGTGGGGAAGCGGTTAATGGCGAATATAATACCAGGTAGTGTTACTCACTGTGTCTCTGACTTTGTGGTGTCTCATAGCAGTGACACCTATGCCGAAATCAAGAGCTAGGGTCTCCTCCAGCCCCTCCCACATTCCTCACCAGTCAGCTGATCTCTAGTCTTTGCCCCCCAGCCAGGCCGTGAACTAAATGGGCGGCTGCGAAGAGGCTGAGTGGGTGGCCGTGGGCTCAAGGAACAGCCCAGCTGGGTTGGCCACAAAAAGGCTGGGGGAGTGGTGCTTTAGGAACAAACTAGGATTCAGTGACCCCTGGAAAATCATCATTCAACCCCCGAGGGGGTCCTGACCCCCAGGTTGAGAACCAATGCTTTAGGAGGTTCGCACAGATGTTGTTCTCTGAGAAGATGGATAAATATTTATTTAGAATCTTCCTAATATCCTCAAACTCCCCACTAAAAGACGTACTAAGTGTGGGTCTCTCTTTGCTGAACCAATTTACCCTTTTATCTCTGTCATGACCCTTGCTGCCTTTTAAGAGATTCCCTCTATTTTTGGTGCTTGCGATATAGAGAGCCCTGTCGAGTATTCACCTGGGATATCCTCTTTGCATAAAGTGTGAATACAAAGACCGGGCCTCTTTTTCATAAATACGTATGCTTTGTGTTGTGGACTTAAGACTAAATGAAAATAAATACAAAAACTGCTAGGATACCAAACTGCTTAATTAAAGGAAAAGTATGGCCAAAGCTTTTTTGGCCCTACTCTCCTATGGATCACAGGAGTGCAGCTGGTTCTGTACTCCTGTGAGCTGTTTTCACTCCCGACGTCACTTACTCAGCCAGTCCAGGCTCTGGATCTATTGCAACTTTACAGTCAGGATCCACCCAGATGCCAAAAACGGCAGCTGTCTCAGTCTCTCAGTGAGCCAAATGGGAGACTGAGACAGCTGCTCTGCCCCCTCCATAGCCCAGCTCTCCAGTGTGCGCTGGAGGGGCAGAGCAGACAGTCTGTAACTGACAGTCATCGGCTCTCTACCAACTGAAGACTGAAAACCGAGCAATCAGAAGACTTTGATCACTCAATTCTCAGTCTTTGAAGCAACGGGGGGACAAATGCAGTACCAGATTGATGCTGCATCTACCTAGGTGAGTGTACAGTAACTGTTTGTTTGCTTTTTTAAACCCATAATTCTTTTTTAAAACTGAAAAACTACTAACAAAAAAGTACTAAAGAATACTAAGAAGCCATATTGCTAAAATAACACTATAAATAGTACTAATTGGCTCCTAAAATAAGTACGTGCATAGCACTAAGAAACCAAGCTGTTGAAATAAAACACTAAAGTTACGTACATACGATCGGATTTTCCAACGGGAAATGTGTGATGACAGGCTGTTGTCATAAAATCCGACCACTTGTATGCTCCATCGGACAATTGTTGTCGGATTTTCCGCGGATAAATGTTGGAGGGCAGGCTTTAAAATTTTCCGCAGACAAATAAACACGTCCAGTTTGGTTTGCCACCCGCCCCCAAGCGCCCACTCGGGGACACACTAAGCCTGACGACTGGGGGCAACCAGCACATATTTGTCATATATATCAATAGTTACTTCAGGACCCCCCGGTTCCTTCCTATTTTGCGTCTTCGTTTTGATACCACTCCACCCACTGTTTCCATTTTTGACAACTGGACGTATACTGTCCCTGAGATGCATCAAACATTATTTCATAGTTAATATGAAAGTCTGTTGTTTTAATTATTTCCGTCCATGATGGCGTCTCCACAGTTCTCCACCTCCTCACTACTGCTAGCTTAGTGCTAGTTAGGATATGATAAACTACATGTCTATACTGCTTGGGGAATCTTTCCACTCCTAACGTGAGCAGGGCCAATGCTGGGTTGATAGGGGTACGTATCTTAGTTAGATTGCTAATTAAGTCAAAGACTCTGGTCCATATGTTATTCAATCTCGGGCATTCCCATAGTATATGTAAGAGAGTTCCCCTATTCCCACATTGTCGCCAGCATAGTGGCGAAGTTTGGGGGTGAAAGCCTGCGACTCTAATGGGGGTCAAGTACCACCGTAATAGGATTTTACTAGAAAGTTCCCATAGGTTGGCACATTTGGTAGCCTTATACGTGATTGATATTGATGATTGCCATTGTTCAAGAGAAAAGGTTTTCTTAAAATCCAATTCCCATGTTCTCATTGAAGGAGATTTACTAAATTCCGATTTGGAGTTCAAAAAGCTATAAAAAAGGGAAATTCCTTTGATTGTTGTGTTGGGATTATTATAATACATATATATTCTTACTGGTAATGATATCTGAAGTTTAGGGATCGACGCTAGTAGATGATATATTTGATTATACGTGAACAGGTCTTTCAATTCTAGGCCATATTCTATTTGGAGAGTTCTGAATGTTTTTATGGCCGGCCCTACAGTTATATCATTAAGCAATGTTATGCCCTTACCTATCCAGTTTTTGATATGTAAGTTGGGAATCAGCATTTGTAGACACGTAATGTTTAGAGGAATTGGTTTAGTGGCTTGAGCGATCGAGTAGGAACTTATGAGAATTTTCCATGCTCTAATCGCGGCCTTCATAGGGGGAGATACATGGTCTAATCCTGTTGTGTTAAATGTACTTGTAACTAGTAGATCGTATATATTACCATTTTTGCATTGAGCCTTTTCTAGTTCCAGCCATCTGGATGTTGTATTATTTGGGAACCACTGTCTAGCCTGCGCTAATATTGCGGCTAGATAATAATCCTTTAATAAGACATGTCCCACACCCCCTGATCTCTTAGATGCTATTAATTTTTTGAACGCACACCTAGCTCTCTTCCCCTGCCAGAGAAATTTGTTGATTTTTGATTGAGCCTTAGAGAAAAAGGAGTCTGAAATTTCTATTGGAAGAGTCCTAAACATGTATATGAACTGTGGCAACACCATCATCTTAAATGCTGCTAGTCTGCCTGACCATGACATCTCTAATTTACTGATTGAGTTCAGATTCTGGTCTAGATTGTCAAGGAAAGGCAGGTGGTTAGCATCAAATAATTGGTTTGTTTTTTCCGTTAAAATTATACCCAGGTATTTTATCCCCTTAGTGCTCCAAGAGTATGGGAATTTCTGTTGTAACCTAAATCTGAGTGAATCTTCTATGCCCAGTCCCAGTATTTGGGATTTACTTACATTAACTTTGTAGTATGAAATTTTGTTAAACAATGAAAGAGCCTTATGCGCCTCAGCCAGGGAAGTTTCCGTATTGGTCAGTATCATAATCACATCGTCAGCGAATAAGCTGATGGAATGAGATGTGTCTTGAATTTTGAATCCGGTAATTTGTGGGTGTGATCTGATGTGAATGGCAAGGGGTTCCATTAGTAAATTAAATATTAAGGGGGACAAGGGACACCCCTGCCTAGTTCCGTTCGTGATGGGAAATGGAGAGGATAATACGCCAGATGTATACACTCTGGCTGACGGTTTATAATAAAGGGCCATAATCGCTGCAGATATGTTTCCCACGAATCCAAAGGACTCGAGAACCGTTATAATATTTCCAGTGGATACGATCAAAGGCCTTCTCTGCATCCAATGCTAGAAGCAGAGAAGGCCTTTTCTGCACCTCAGCCAGGTGCAGTATATTCACCAGTCTTCGGGTGGCGTCTGAGGTCTGTCTATTCTTGGTAAACCCCGTTTGATCGGGGTGAATCAATAAAGGCAGTATGTTAACCATGCGGCCTGCAATCAATTTAGCGTACAATTTTAGATCGCTATTCAGAAGAGAGATAGGCCTGAAGTTCGGGGGAGAATCTGGAACCTTCCCTGGCTTAGGCAGTGTAATAATAATAGCTTCTAGCATTTCTGGAGGAAAAGAGGCAGAGGCAGAGGCTGTATTAAAGATTTCATTCAGATGTGGTGTAAGGGTGTGTTTGAATACTTTATAGTACTCTCCACTAAAACCGTCCGGGCCTGGGGACTTATTCAGTGGTAAGTCATCAATGGCTTTGCTAATTTCTATGTCCGTAAAAGGGGCGTTTAGTATTTCCAATTGTTCTTGCGTCAATTTGGGAATTGTCAGGCGTGACAGAAAGTCTTCAATGTCTCCCTGGACTGGCTGGTGAGTATCTTGGTCGTTTTTCAAATTATACAACGAACTGTAACAGTCGCTAAATGCGTCTGCTATTTTTTTGGGTGGCTTTCTTTAATCTTGGATCTAGGGTGGTATATGTATGGTATTTTCATTTTGTATCTATGTCCTTTGATAGACTGTGCCAAAATTCTACCTGCCTTGTTCCCGTTTGAGTAGTATGTCATTTTTAGTCGCTTGTTGTTTTTTCAAAATTATCTAGCAGAAGTATTCTGAGGTCATGTCGTATTTGGGTAAGCTTTTTGGAAATGTGATAGGAGGGATTGGATTTGTTGCTGTGCTCGAGTTTTGTGATCTCTGCTATAAAATCATTTAGTCTCTTCTGCCTCTGTCTCTTTAACCTCGCTCCCATCTGTATGCACATGCCCCGCATAAATGCCTTATGGGCATTCCGTACTACAAATGGATCATCCACAGAACCTGCATTATCAGATAAAAACTCATTTAGTCTTTCTTGTAATATCTTTTTGCACTCCTTTTGTTGTAGAACAAAAGTGTTAATTCTCCATATGGGTCTCACATCAGCCGATGATGAGTCCCCTATGGAGAGCACCACTGGAGCGTGGTAAGACCAAGTTATGGGATGTATTGTAACCGAGGATGTCCTAAGCAAGGAATGTTGGTCTAGTAAAAATAAGTCAATTCTTGTGTAGACTTGGTGAGGTGATGAAAAAAAAGTAAAGTCTCTTTCGTCGGCGTGCAAGCATCTCCACGCATCAAACAGTTCGTGCTGGATGATAGAAGGGAGCAGAGCAGGGTTAGCTCTTTTAGATTTGGAGGTTGAGTCTAGGGAAGGGTCCGGAGTGAGGTTGAAGTCTCCGCATATGACTAGTAGTCCTTGGCGGATTTTTTTGATTTTCTTTAAAAGTCTGTTGAAGAAGTGTATCTGATGACTGTTAGGGGAGTAGGCATTTACTAAAGTATAAGTAGTGGAGTTTAGTTTGCAGACTAAAATCATGTATCTCCCTTGCGTGTCGAAAAAGACTCCCTTAGCTTAAACGTTACCGAATCTTTGATTGCTATTAGAACCCCTTTCCTTTTAGAAGCCGCATTTGCTGTAAATATATGGGGAACACTTCTGTGGGAGCATTTGGGGGGGTTAGAAGCCATGAAATGAGTCTCTTGGGCACAAATGATGTCACAGTGATGGGTATTTGCTTCCTTCCATAGTGAGTTTCGCTTCATAGGGTGGTTAAGCCCTTTGGCATTGATTGATAAAATGTTTAGCACCATCTGGTTAGTTTGGTACAGGATTGTGCGTTGTTTTCTGAGGAGCTTCCAAGTTGTGGAGATAGAGCTCTCTGTGTCCTGAGGGTACACCCCACGGCACAGAGAAGATGGTGTGAGGTGCGTGTATCAAAGTACTCACTGTTGTTGGAAGGTGGGTGGTGTGATACATCAGATGTCTCAGATGATATGGATTCTTCATTGAGCGTGTAGTGTAACTTCTTCTACGATGGGTCAAAGTTGGCTGTGGCTTGGTTTCGACATCTTCATAGAACGCTGTCAGCATAATGTGGATAAAAAAGAGAAAAAGAGAAAAAAACAAAGCAACAAAACACTGAACCTGTGTCAACATTAGAGCACACCTAAACTGGTGTGATAACTGGAATCAGATGTAGACAGCTTAAATTGCTGTACTTAATTGGGGGAAAGTTCGGCCCTAAGATCCTTACAGACAGAGACACGGGAACTCAGGAATGTTACCTAACCCTCCATTTTGTTATGCATGTAATTTGGCGTTTCTGGCCGTTACAGTTTTCCATTCTCGATCCACTTGTCTCGGAGTGCTAGTGTTAGGAGCCCCTGATTCCACCTCAGGAATGATGTCCCATTTTCTGAGTAATTCAAGACCTTTAGCCAATGAGGTGATAACATGCGTGTGATTATCTTTGGTGACTGATAGTTTCGTGGGGTAACCCCACCTGTAAATAATCTTGTTATTCCTCAACGCTTTAGTTATCGTATTCAGCGCCCTTCTCTTCTGCAGTGTATGTTGGGACAGGTCGGCGAAAAATTGTAGGTGCTGTAGTTGTGGAGGAACCTGTTCCTTTTTTCGCATTGCCATCATCAGGTTCTCTTTCACATGAAAGAAATGCAAGCGGAGCAGGACGTCCCTAGGGATTTGCTCTGACAGATGTGCTGGTTTGGGTAGGCGGTGGATCCTATCTATTGTGATGTCCAAATCTGATAAGTCTGGCAATATTTGTTTAAAGATGTCTGCTGTGTAAGCATTGAGGTCAGCTTGTTGGACAGATTTGGGGATCCCTCTTATCTTTAAGTTGTTCCTTCTCGATCTGTCCTCGATATCTGCCAGCTTATCCCTGATCCATTCTGCCTCCCCTTCTCTCTCCTCATTGACATCAACCAGGTCATTTATGGTGTCTGCGTATTCCCCCATTTTAGTTTCAATATGATCTACTCTAGATCCTATGGCGTTGATTTCTTTAGTGAAGTTGTGCATGCAGGATGCCATATCAGATTGTATGGTGCTACGCAGGGACATTAACATGTCTAGAACCGGTTGGTTCTGTGTGGGGAAAGATTCAATGGGCTCTGGGAGCTCCCTCGTGTCATCCCCAGAGTCTGTGGCCGGGCTGCCCTCCATGCTCAATCTGTCTCCATCCATCCTGGGCTTAGACTTAGCAGGGCTGCATGGGGATGGTGGATAGGATTGGTGGTGATTATTGTGGGGATTATGTTTGCCATTGGTATTACTTTGCCTCGATGCCGTCTCATTCTGTGCGGCCTCGCCTGCAGTGTAGGCCCGAGCGCCATCTTGGATTCCTCTCTCAGGGATCCTGGTGTAGAAGTCCGTGAGCCGCTGTGGCTTCCCAGTATTCCGCCGTTTATTGGGCATGATTCCGGGGATCTCCCTGGGGGTACCGCTCAGTATTCCGGTGTGTTTTACCCTCGGATGGGTCTGCTGTGAGCCGCTTCAGTTTCCGTGTCTCCGGAGCTCCGGGATTATGCGACCATCCGGAACTCGCGTCAGGCCACGCCCCCCCCCGGGTGTGACCAGCTTTTAAAGCGGTTCTGCACTCTGCACACTTTTTTTTTTGAGCTATATGCCAAGGGCATATAGCTCAATTGGGGGACTTACCTGTTCCATGTTCCATCTCGATCGCCGCCGGTTTTCATCTTCATCTTCTTCTTGTCTTCTTCTTGTCTGCTGGGGTCCATCTTGCCTGTGGGCATGTGAAACCCCACAGGCACTGTTGATGGCCCAGCATGCACCGCCGTTACTCGTGCGTGCGCAGTAACGGCACATCTGCCGACATCTCACGAGATTTCGGCAGATGTGTCCGAAATCTCGGGAGATTTCGGAAGATGTGGCCGAAATCTCGCGAGATTTCGGAAGATGCCCGCACTGACTCCTGGGATCAATGACACCAGATCCCAGGAGACAGTGCGGCGTGACGACGATCGACGCAGAGACCCCGCCCGCCGCCGCAGAGAGAGAAGACCGGAAGTCTTCAATTACAAGGTAAGTAAAAAAAAAAAAAAAAAAAAAAAAACATTTCATTTAGTACTCTTTGCCTGATTTGGAAGGCAAAGAGATTTACTAAATGAAATGGGTGCCGAACCGCTTTAATGAAGCGAATTGCACAGTAGTCCTGTGCGTCTTTGGCTCAGTTTCAGGTCCAAATCCAGGCAAAAGTTTGGGACTGATTTGTCCCTTTACATTGGTATTAGGCCCTTTACAAAATAATCTAGAGTGGGTGACTGGGGGCAAATTTATTAAATATTTTCTTCAGCTCTGTGTATACAAAGGAGCATGGGGGAGCTCATGTCTATAATGGGGGGTGGTAGTGACAATGGCTCAAAAGTGATATGGTCCAGAAATATTTAGACAGAATAAATGTAGATAAAGATCCTGGACCAGATGGCATCCACCCACGGATCCTAAAAGAATTGAGCTCTGTAATTTCAAGGCCATTGTTTCTAATATTTAGGGACTCATTAATGACTGGATTGGTGCAGGGCCAATGTGATGCCCATATTTAAAAAGGGATCAAAGTCTTTACCAAGTAACCATAGACCTGTTAGTTTAAAGAGGAACTGCAGTCTGCTCACATAATTTGTAATAAAAACATCTTTGACATTCTGAAGCTTCCCTCCAACCACTTTGCATATTATTTTGTATATACTGTGATTCTGTACTTGACAAATATGCTGCAGAAATCTCCCTCCACTGAGACTGGCTGCAACCATTTTAACTGTGGGCAGCTGAAGCTGCTGCCTGTTCACTTCCTGGATTTACACAGACACATAGAGGCACACCTGCAGCTCTCATTGGCCCTCTTATAACTCATCCCGCCTCCCTTCCTGGCAAACTCTCACGAGAGTTAAGCCTCGTACACACAATCTGATTTTTGGCAGGGGATTGTGTGATGACAGATTGTTGGCATAAAATCCAACCGTTAGTACGCTCCTTCAGACAATTGTTGTCCAACTTTCAGCCAACAAATGTTGGATAGCAGGCTAGTAAATTTTCGGCGGATGACGGTCTGTTGTCAGATTTTTGTATCAAGGAAGAAGATGCCGGACGAGAAGACCAGAGCAAGAAGAAGCAGATCGGAGGAAGAATATGATGGAAGAAGAAGATGGAAGAAGATGCCGGAAGAAGAAGATGAAGAAACCAAAGGATGAAGAAAGGAAGAAGGAAGACCAGAAGAAAGAAGATTTTAATAAAGAAATTGTCAAAGACCGTCTCCTGTCATTTTTACAATTTTTGACACTTTTTTGGTGAAATGGTAGGGGTACTTTTGTACCCCCTTACCATTTCACACAGGGGGGGGGGCGGGATCTGTGGGTCCCCTTGTTAAAAGGGGCTTCCAGATTCCGATAAGACCCCCGCCCGCAGACCCCCACAACCAATGGCCAGGGTTGTGGGGAAGAGGCCCTTGTCCTCATCAACATGGGGACAAGGTGCTTTGGGGGGAACCCCAAAGCACCCTCCCAATGTTGAGGGCATGTGGCCTGGTACGGTTCAGGAGGGGGGGCGCTCTTGTCCCCCTCTTTTCCTGCGGCCTGCCAGGTTGCGTGTTGGATAAGGGTCTGGTATGGATTTTGAAGGGGGACCCCACACCATTTTTTATTTTATTTTTTGTCCGGGGTTCCCATTAATATCCATAGCAGACCTGAAGGGCCTGGTAATTGAATTTGGGGGGACCCCCAGGCATATTTTTTTTTTATCAATGACTTTTTTTTTCATCAATGACTTTCAATGAATGACTGTTCTCTGTGTTACGGGAGCCGTCAATTCATTAGCCGCGAGTGATTTTAAATAGCTTTTTTTTTCAGCCAGCAATGCACTGCGACTGGCGCAGTGCATTGCGGGCCGCTCACATCACACGAATTTGATGTGAGCGGCCCCAAATAGTTCTGGGCTCGCCGAGCGGGCGAATGCCCGATGTTCGATTCGAACATGGGTTCGAATCGAACACCGGGCCCATCCCTAATGAGGAGGTAAGCAAAAGCGTTTGACACAGTTCCGCACACACGGCACACACGGCTCATGTGTAAGGTATAGTTTACAGGCTTGGAAAGATGAGTTTGTAAATGGATAGAAAACTGTCTAAAAGACAGAATTCAGAGAGTAGTGGTTAATGATTCTAACTCTGAATGGTCTAAGGTTATCAGTGGTGTACCCCAAGGTTCAGTGCCGGGACCATTACTTTTTAATATCTTTATAAATGATATTGGGTCTGGGATCAAAAGTAACATTTCTGTCTTTACAGATGACACCAAGCTATGCAGTGGAATAACGTCCGTACAGGATGTCTCCAATTTACAAGCCAACCTCAATGCTCTGTCTTATTGGGCGACTATGTGGCAGATGAGGTTTAATGTTGATAAATGTAAAATTATGCACTTGGGGACTAAGAATATGCATGCATCATACATACTAGGGGGAGTACAACTGGGGGGATCAATAGTGGAGAAGGATCTGGGGGTTTTGGTAGATCATAAGCTCAATAATAGCATGCGATGCCAAGCTGCGGTTTCCAAAACGAGCAAAGTCCTTTCTTGTATTAAGAGAGGTATGGACTCCAGAGAGAGAGATATAATTTTGCCCCTGTTCAAATCATTAGTAAGACCTCATCTGGAATATGCAGTTCAGTTTTGGGCAGCAGTTCTCAAAAAGGATATCGGGGAACAGGAGAAAGTGCAGAGAAGAGAAACCAAACTGATAAGAGGCATGGAGGAGCTCAGCTATAAGGAAAGATTCGAGGAACTGAATGTATTCTCTCTTGAGAAGAGGAGAATAAGGGGGGATATGATCAACATGTATAAATACATAAGTGGTCCATATAGTGAACTTGGTGTTGAGTTATTCACTTTAAGGTCATCACAGAGGACAAGGGGGCACTCTTTACGTCTAGAGGAAAAGAGATTTAATCTCCAAATACAGAAAGGTTTCTTCACAGTAAGAGCTGTGAAAATGTGGAATACACTCCATCCAGAGGTGGTTCTGGCCAGATCAGTAGATTGCTTTATAAAAGGCCTGGATTCTTTCCTAAATGTACATAATATAACTGGGTACTAACATTTATAGGCAAAGTTGATCCAGGGAAAATCTGATTTCTTCTCGGGAAGGAGTTTTTTTCCCCTGCTGTAGCAAATTGGAGCATGCGCTGCTGGGGTTTTTCACCTT
This sequence comes from Lithobates sylvaticus, assembly GCA_028564925.1. NCBI lineage: Eukaryota > Metazoa > Chordata > Amphibia > Anura > Ranidae > Lithobates > Lithobates sylvaticus. The sequence goes on along the minus strand of CM053037.1, from coordinate 201,263,437 downwards.
CCTCTGGATCAACTGTGGGTGAAGGATTGTGTATATGGGATTGTATTATTATTTTTTGGTTGAACTAGATGGACGTGTGTCTTTTTTCAACCTAACTATGTAACTATGTCCCTGAAACAGAGAACAGGGATGCACTGGACCCCTGCTGTAAGGCCCCTTTCACACGGACGTAGTCCGTTTAGGCACGTCAAAAACGTATCCGTTCTTATCCGTTGTCACATCCGTTTTCATCCGTCATCCGTTACGTTAATGTCCATTTACATCCGTTTTTTGGTCCGTTAACATCCGCTTACATCCGTAAGTGTACACGTTTACGTCCGTTTTTTCATCCGTTTTGGTCCGTTTACAGTAGTTATATGTGTGCCTGTGCCTTTAAGAAAATTACCCAGAAGGCATTGCTCCTCCCATGCTGCATTGCAGTTACAGTGACTGAGTTCCCCTTGCTGTGTGCTTCCTTTGTCCTTGTGCCTGTGTGTGCTAGCAGCATCGAGCAATGGATTGCAGTATTTTTTGGGACAGCGTGACAGTATTTGTCCTATTTGCGTACATGAGGAGCATGGAGAGGAAGAAAAAGACGATTATGCCTAGGACACGTCGATTTTGGACCCACCCCATGCTATTGAAGCGGCCTTCGGAAGGATTTGTGGCTTTGCATTATGCACATCTACGCCAGTATTCAACAAAGTTCTTTAACTTTACCAGGATGACCGTACCCACATTTGACTACTTACTGGCCCAGCTGCACCCACGACTGGAGCGCCGACATACCAATATGAGAAGATGTGTGCCTGCAGATGAACGTCTCCTAGTGACCTTGAGGTAAGAAGTCATTCAATAATAACTGTTTTATTGCCTACCCCTGGTCTACTGTGTGTATACAATATCTTCTACTTCTTCTAAATTTATGTGGCAATATAAATCTTTTTTACTGATCTTTATTTTATTTTTTTTTCTAGGTTTCTTGCAACTGGCCAGTCCTACACATCTCTCAATCATTACTTTCTACTGGGCATTTCAACTATTTCAGAGATAGTTCATGAAACATGCCTAGCCATATGGGAAGAGCTGTGTCCATCAGTGATGCCGTCACCAGAGGTAAACATGTGGCAAAGAATCGCAGAAGGGTTTTGGAATCGAGCCAACTTTCCAATTGTATCGGGGCACTAGACGGAAAACATATCCGTATCCAAAAACCTCCAGGTTCTGGGTCTCGATTCCATAATTATAAAAAATATTTTTCTTTGGTCCTCATGGCTATCTGTGATAGCGATTAGAAGTTTATTGCTGTGGACATTGGGGCATATGGCAGCAGCTCAGATTCAAGAGTTTTTCGTGAGTCATTAATGGGTCGAAGACTGCGACAAGGGCGATTCAACATACCATTTGATCGGCCTCTGCCTGGAACTGAAGGACCAGACCTACCTTTCGTCCTTGTCGCAGATGAGGCGTTTGCCCTATCTCAACATCTTCTTAGGCCGTATGCCAGAAATAATCTTGACGACAAGAAGAGGATCTTTAATTATCGGCTGAGCCGGGCAAGACGACTCATAGAATGTACATTTGGTATACTGTCTAGTAAATGGTGTGTTTTTCAAACACCTTTGCAGCTCAGTCTGGAGAATGCTGAGTTGGTAATTAAGGCCTGCTGCATTCTACACAATATTATCCGTGAAAAGGAGGGCATCCACATTGAGGAAGAAGAAGAGTTCCACCTGCCCTCCGTACAACACAACACAGTACGGGCAGCGAGAACAAACATTGCCATGGGAGAAAAATTTGCTGACTATTTTCTATCTCCATCAGGAGAAGTTCCATGGCAGTATCAATATATGTAACTAAATTTAGTAGTTACTCAACTTTTTTTTTTTTGATTTCAATTTTTATTATTCAGAATCTGTTTATACAAATAATTTTTTGGGTTATAGGAGAGAGAGAGAGAGAGAGAGAGAGAGAGAGAGAGAGAGAGAGAGAGAGAGATGAGAGAGAGAGAGAGAGAGAGAGAGAGAGAGAGAGAGAGAGAGAGAGAGAGAGAGAGAGAGAGAGAGAGAGAGAGAGAGAGAGAGAGAGAGAGAGAGAGAGATCTCCATCGCTCCATACTGCTTCAGCAGGTCAAGAAAAATGTGGGTACAGATATATCTGGGGTTGTAACATCAAAACCTTGTTACAAATCCTGATAAAAAGAGGTGTGGGGTGGGGAATAGGGAGTGGAAATTTGGGAAGAAGAACCAGAGCTCGTTTGGCTATTACCTTGAGAACCTTCAGCCGAATTTACGCTCGTATTTACACCCTGAGGGTATGTTCCCTGTGAGGAAGGAGCAGGAGACGAAGCATAAGGCCTCTGGGTATTGGGCATTGAACTGTATGCACGCACATATATGGCGGTAGATATGGCTGGGCAGGAAGACATGGTGACTCATAGGGATATTGACGGTATGACCTCGGAGGGGTTTCATACTGGCTAATAGTGGGCATTGGCATTCCTAACTCTGCAGCTCTAACACATGCTCCTACATGATTGTATATGGCCATATGGATGTCCATCTGCCTATCTGCTGGTGCTTTTAGAATTGCATGATATATTGTACGCAGGAAGGATGCATTAGAGTTGGTTGGATCACAGAATGGATCTTTACTCTGTATAGACTCCTGTCTTTTAAATGAAGTCATCTCGTCCATAAAGGACTTCATGGCTTTATCCATGTCTTGACATTCTGCCCTTTTGTTACGTCGCGAGGACCGTGATGTTGTCGGCCTGTCATTACTAACCTGTAGAGAATAATAATATGCCGATTTAGAAATGAAATGTTACCTTGGGGTACAACAGATACAGTATAGTAATCAATAGTATCCTTACATTTACGGATCTTTGGGAAGAACATGGACCTGCAATTGGACGTGCTGTCTCATCCACAGACTGGGACTGCTGGGACTGCCCTTCTCCCTCTTGTGTGTCTTGCGTGGCTCGCTCATCTTCCTGCACTGCTTCGGTATGATTGTCAGTGTTCTCCTCACAGTCTGTCAGGTTTGATGATGTACTACAATAAAAAGGATGAACATTTGCTCACAAAACCTTACTATATACTATATGGAGACCTTCTTTTTAGATAACATCCAAACGAGACTTACGGTCTAACATCCATGACTTTCCTTAGGAAGGACAACATTTCGAAGTAGATTGATTTTTTCTTTGTGGTAGCTCCGGAACCACTTGCAACCTGGGCCTCATCGTGCAAATCTCTCCGGAAACGGTCTCTCAGAGAACGCCACCTTCTGTTAATGTCAGTTCCTGTAAACACATGCAGCAAAGAAAATTTCAGTATTTTTACATTACAAAGATTATGGAAACATGTGAGTACTGATTAGTCTCTCACTGCAGCAGAGCCAAAACATGTGTCACTATGCTTTGTATGTAATGCATGCAAATAACCATGGCAGTGTTTGCAACATTTTTTAATACAGGCATACTATAGTGAAATAATGACATTTTTTATTATAAACAATAGAAACACACTGTCAAGAGAGCAAGCTGCAGTTGGGCATCACTTACCACGTTGATCACGCTGTTTGGGAGTCATGGAGGACCAGTTTGGTGTCACCAGCTTTGTAATTTCTTCCCATAGCTGTTGTATTTTAACTCTGTCGCTGTGGTCCCGACAGCTTGAGTCCCATAAGCCAGGCCTTTCGTGCACCAGGTTGATCAATTCCTCGTGGGAAACATCTCTTGCCATGCTTGTTTGTGCTTCCTCTTAAATAAAGTTACAGGGGATGTACTTCCTGTTGTCCAACTACTGCCGGGTCATAGGTTGAGTTCACAGATGAACTCAATTTTTTTTTTTTTCTTGCAAACGGATCTTAACGGATCGGACGTAAACGGACGATGTCCGTCAACGTCAGTTAATATCCGTTTTGACGGATCTGAACGTATCATTGTACGTTTAAAAAAACGGATAAAAACGGAAGCGGATGTTAACTGATGGTGACGGATGTTCATCCGTCTGCCCATAGGGATGCATTGTCGTCCGTCGACAGATGGAAGAAAAACGGATAGACGGTCCGTCCGTGTGAAAGGGGCCTAAGACAAATCTGGCATTTTAATATTTATGTCAGTAGATAATAGTTTTATTTCAACAGCTTGGTTTCAAAGTGCTTTGCAATTACTTATTTTAGCAATTGTCAGTTACATTCTGCACTCTGTACTGTATGATTTATTTTATAGTCTGGGCCATGGTGTTCTTTATACTGCACTTTTTATTTATTTATTTATTTATTTATATGCTGTATGGTTTACCCCAAACTGCGATCCAGGGGCCAGGCAAAGCTCTTTGCTTGCCTTTATCCATCCCTTGGGGCATTATTCCTATCATTTATATGAGACACTATTCTGCCAACTGACATCAACAATGGAGCACTATTCCTCCCAATGAATACCAACAGTGGGCACTATTCCTCCCAATGATATAGATGGGCCAATATTCCTCCCAATGAATAACAACAGTGGGCACTATTCCTCCCAAAGAATACCAACAGTGGGCACTATTCCTCCCAAAGAATACCAACAGTGGGCACTATTCCTCCCAATGATACCAACGATGGGGCATTATTCCTCCCAATGATACCAACGATGGGGCACTATTCCTCCCAATGATACCAACAATGGGGCACCATTCCTCCCAATGAATACCAACAGTGGGCACTATCCCTCCCAATGATATAGATGGGGCACTATTCCTGCCAATGAATACCAACAGTAGGGACTATTCCTCCCAATGAATACCAACAGTGGGCACTATTCCTCCCAATGATAACAATGATGGGGCACTATTCCTCACAATATTACCAACGATGGGTCACTATTCCTCCCTATGACACTAACGATGAAGTACTATGCCTCCCAATAATACCAATGATGGGGCACTATTTCTGCCAATTAAACCAATGATGGGGCACTATTCCTCCCAATGATACCAACAATGGGGCACTATTCCTCCCAATGATACCAAGGATGGGGCACTATTACTCCCAATGATACCAATGATGGGGCACTATTCCTCCCAATGATACCAATGATGGGGCAATTTCATCCCAATAATACCAAAGATGGGGCACTATTCCTCCCAATGATACCAACGATGGGGCACTATTTCTCCCAATGATACCAATGATGGGGCACTTTTCCTCACCATGATACCAATGATGAAGCACTATTCCTCCCAATAATACCAGCGATGGGGCACTGTTTCTGCCAATTAAACCAATGATGGGGCACTATTCCTCCCAATGATACCAACAATGGGGCACTATTCCTCCCAATGATACCAATGATGGGGCACTATTCCTCCCAATGAAACCAATGATGGGGCACTATTCCTCCCAATGATACCAACAATGGGGCACTATTCCTCCCAATGATACCAAGAATGGGGCACTATTACTCCCAATGATACCAATGATGGGGCACTATTCCTCCCAATGATACCAATGATGGGGCACTATTCATCCCAATAATACCAAAGATGGGGCACTATTCCTCCCAATGATACCAACGATGGGGCACTATTCCTCCCAATGATACCAATGATGGGGCACTATTCCTCACAATGATACCAATGATGAAGCACTATTCCTCCCAATGATACCAACGATGGGGCACTATTTCTGCCAATTAAACCAATGATGGGGCACTATTCCTCCCAATGATACCAACAATGGGGCACTATTCCTCCCAATCATACCAATGATGAGGCACTATTCCTCCCAATGATACCAATGATGGGGCATTATTCCTCACCAGGGCCGGACTGGGAATAAAATTCAGCCCTGGAAAAAATTTCATACCAGCCCCACAGCATTATTAGACCAGCGCAACAACATAACTTCATTATTTTCTGGTTCATGAAAGGGAACACCAGACCTTTTAAAGCACATTTGAAGACTGTATTATATACAGAAAAGACAGATATGAAATCACATAGGGCTTTTTTATACATATATATATATATATATACACGGGGGTGCTGAAGAGCACTGGGGTGGGGGCTGGAGAGCACTGTGGGGGTGGGGGGAGCACGGGGGGGCTGGAGAGCACTGTGGGGGGTGGAGAGCACTGTGGTGGGATCTGGAGACTGATGGGGAGAGCTGGAGAGCACTGGGGGCAGACAGAACAGGGGTGGGGAGCACGGGGGGGGGCTGGGCAGCACAGTGAGGGGTGGGGAGCACGGGGGGGGGCTGGACAGCACTGTGAGGGGTGGGGAGCACAGGGGGGCTAGAGAGCACTGTGGGGGGGTGGGGAGCACAGGGGGCTGGAGAGCAATGTGGGGGGTGGAGAGCACTGTGGTGGGAGCTAGAGACTGATGGGGAGAGCTGGAGAGCACTGGGGGCAGAAAGAACAGGGGTGGGGAGCACGGGGGGCTGGACAGCACTGTGGGGGGGGGCTGGAGTCGGAGAGCACCGGGGGCAGAAAGAACAAGGGTGGGGAGCACGGGGGGGCTGGGGAGCATGGGGGGGCTGAAGAGCACTGTGGGGGGTGGAGAGCACTGGGGTGGGGGCTGGAGAATGATGGGGAGAGCTGGAGAGCACCGGGGGTAGAAAGAACAGGGGTGGGGGGGGGGGCTGGAGAGCACTGTGGGGGGTGGAGAGCAATGGGGTGGGGGCTGGACAGCACTGTGGGGGGTGGGGAGCACTGGGGTGGGGGCTGGACAGCACTGTGGGGGTGGGGAGCACGGGGTGGGGGCTGGAGAGCACTGTGGGGTGTGGAGAGCACTGTGGGGGGTGGGGAGCATGGGGGGGCTGGAGAGCACTGTGGGGGGTGGAGAGCACTGTGGTGGGAGCTGGAGACTGATGGGGAGAGCTGGAGACTGATGGGGGCAGACAGAACAGGGGTGGGGAGCACGGGGGGCTGGACAGCACTGTGAGGGGTGGGGAGCACAGGGGGGCTAGAGAGCACTGTGGGGGTGGGGAGCACAGGGGGCTGGAGAGCAATGTGGGGGGTGGAGAGCACTGTGGTGGGAGCTGGAGACTGATGGGGAGAGCTGGAGAGCACTGGGGGCAGAAAGAACAGGGGTGGGGAGCACGGGGGGCTGGACAGCACTGTGGGGGGAGGGGCTGGAGTCGGAGAGCACCGGGGGCAGAAAGAACAGGGGTGGGGAGCACGGGGGGGCTGGGGAGCATGGGGGGGGCTGAAGAGCACTGTGGGGGGTGGGAGAGCACTGGGGTGGGGGCTGGAGAATGATGGGGAGAGCTGGAGAGCATCGGGGGTAGAAAGAACAGGGGTGGGGGGGCTGGAGAGCACTGTGGGGGGTGGAGAGCAATGGGGTGGGGGCTGGACAGCACTGTGGGGGGTGGGGAGCACTGGGGTGGGGGCTGGACAGCACTGTGGGGGTGGGGAGCACGGGGGGGGGGCTGGACAGCACTGTGGGGGGTGGGGGCTTGAGACCACTGTGGGGGGTGGGGAGCATGGGGGGGGGGCTGGACAGCACTGTGGGGGGTGGGGGGCTGGAGAGCACTGTGGGGGGGTGGAGAGCAATGGGGTGGGGGCTGGACAGCACTGTGGGGGGTAGGGGAGCACTGGGGTGGGGGGCTGGACAGCACTGTGGGGGTGGGGAGCACGGGGGGGGCTGGACAGCACTGTGGGGGGTGGGGGGCTTGAGACCACTGTGGGGGGTGGGGAGCATGGGGGGGGGGGCTGGACAGCACTGTGGGGGGGTGGGGGGCTGGAGAGCACTGTGGGGGGTGGAGAGCAATGGGGTGGGGGCTGGACAGCACTGTGGGGGGGGGGAGCACTGGGGTGGGGGCTGGACAGCACTGAGGGGGGGTGGGGAGCACGGGGGGGCTGGACAGCACTGTGGGGGGTGGGGGGCTTGAGACCACTGTGGGGGGTGGGGAGCATGGGGGGGGCTGGACAGCACTGTGGGGGGTGGGGGGGGGCTGGAGAGCACTGTGGGGGTGGAGACCACTGGGGTGGGGGCTAGACAAGGACCTGGAGAGCAGGGGAGGCAGAAATAACAGGGGTTGAGAGAACTGGGGGGGGGGCTGGAGACAGTGGAGAGTGTGGTGGGGGGAGGAGAGCACTGGGGGGAGCACAAGGAGACTGGGGGGGGGCAGTAAAATAATTTGGATAGGGGGATCAGCAGGAGGCGGCTAGAGAGCACTGTGGGGGTGGGGAGCACAGGGGGCTGGAGAGCAATGTGGGGGGTGGAGAGCACTGTGGTGGGAGCTGGAGACAGATGGGGAGAGCTGGAGAGCACTGGGGGCAGAAAGAACAGGGGTGGGGAGCACGGGGGGGCTGGACAGCACTGTGGGGGGAGGGGCTGGAGTCGGAGAGCACCGGGGGCAGAAAGAACAGGGGTGGGGAGCACGGGGGGGCTGGGGAGCATGGGGGGGGCTGAAGAGCACTGTGGGGGGTGGAGAGCACTGGGGTGGGGGCTGGAGAATCATGGGGAGACCTGGAGAGCATCGGGGGTAGAAAGAACAGGGGTGGGGGGGGCTGGAGAGCACTGTGGGGGGTGGAGAGCAATGGGGTGGGGGCTGGACAGCACTGTGGGGGGTAGGGAGCACTGGGGTGGGGGCTGGACAGCACTGTGGGGGTGGGGAGCACGGGGGGGGCTGGACAGCACTGTGGGGGGTGGGGGGCTTGAGACCACTGTGGGGGGTGGGGAGCATGGGGGGGGCTGGAGAGCACTGTGGGGGGTGGAGAGCAATGGGGTGGGGGATGGACAGCACTGTGGGGGGTAGGGAGCACTGGGGTGGGGCTGGACAGCACTGTGGGGGTGGGGGGGGGGGGGCTGGACAGCACTGTGGGGGGGGGGGAGCAGGGGGGGGGGGGGGGGCTGGACAGCACTGTGGGGGGTGGGGGGCTGGAGAGCACTGTGGGGGGTGGAGAGCAATGGGGTGGGGGCTGGACAGCACTGTGGGGGGGGGTGGGGAGCACTGGGGTGGGGGCTGGACAGCACTGAGGGGGTGGGGAGCACGGGGGGGGGCTGGACAGCACTGTGGGGGGTGGGGGGCTTGAGACCACTGTGGGGGGTGGGGAGCATGGGGGGGGGGGCTGGACAGCACTGTGGGGGGGGGGGGGGCTGGAGAGCACTGTGGGGGTGGAGACCACTGGGGTGGGGGCTAGACAAGGACCTGGAGAGCAGGGGAGGCAGAAATAACAGGGGTTGAGAGAACTGGGGGGGGGGGGCTGGAGACAGTGGAGAGTGTGGTGGGGGAGGAGAGCACTGGGGGGAGCACAAGGAGAACTGGGGGGGGGGGGGGGCAGTAAAATAATTTGGATAGGGGGATCAGCAGGAGGCGGCATATAGAGGAAATGAGCTTTCTATTATTCCTCCATGCAGCCGCTGAATGCTTTATTCTCCTCCTCTCCCTCCTCCAAGCATTCAGCGGCTGCATGGAGGAATATAGAAAGCTAATCTCCTCTATATGCTGCCCCCGCTGATCCCCCTATCCAGGCACACAGTTAGGGCTGTACTGAGTAGTACTCACAGCCATCTCTCCTCCTGTGATCTCGGAGCTGGCCGGGTCAGTGTTCTGCGGCCGCGCACCGCGCTGTAACATGGTCCCGCCCCCCCCAGACCGGCTGTGTGATAGGTGGAACACTGATTCTAGATACTATCACACGAGCCGTTCTAGGGGGGCGGGACCATGTTACAGCGCGGTGCGCGGCCGCAGAACACTGACCCGGCCAGCTCCGAGATTACAGGCGCATGAGAGTGGAGACAGGGGAGCACTGTAGCCGCAAAACGGCCCCAGGGCAGGCAGCCTACCGTATCCCGGTAAATATCCCGGTATCCCGTTCATCGTGTGATAGCTCCTAAAGCTGTATTGAAGAGACCTCTACTGTACAGAGTGTATACTGCAGGCCCATACTTATATAATCAATCAGACATTTAGAAGAGAATCATCTGTAGTATCAGTTAAATCATGCCAGAAGAATTTTATAATTCTAATGGTTATTAGTAGTTAATCACATTCAACTGGACTCCTTTTGTAATGTTAAAAATGTTTTGCGTCTTATCTACATATCGTCCTCAGTTTTAATGGGTGTTAGGAACATACCCAGCATTTATAGCCTCGCAGGTATTTCAGTCTCCTTAATTCAATCACAACAAGCTATACCATGACCTAGATTATTAACTATTATTATAAACCTTTATAGGCATCCATTCTAATATCTGAAAAAGTCTATTAGGCCAAGAAAATGAGTTTTCAGGGCTCAGCCAAGGCCTTTATTTTAGGCAACATCAAAGCATTATATAAAACGAAGAATCATTGGTAATATTTGCCTTTTATTGACAAGGACATGGATCTCGCTTGCGTCTTCTTTTAGCAAAATTCAGTAGCAGTAACTGAACGGGGAGAGGGTACAATGTATGTTGAGATGAATTACAAGATTGCTGGAGCAACACAAGAGGCGTATTTATGAAGCCATGAATTTGGCATTAACCAATATCAAAACTTCCTGATGTATGTGTTTTAAACAACAGTAATTGATTCATGCCCCAGTTGAAGTCTTTGAGGACGAAACGTGTCAGTCTTGCTACGCTTTTCATTAATTTCTCAGTCCTACAGTGAACATTGGACTCTATATTAGTTCCTTTTTTTTTTTTATTATTATTTCATTGGCCATCACAGTTCATTTTTTTTTCTTGCAGCTCTACACTGTATATTTTTATTTTTAATTCACCACCAGTGAATGGTTTAGGCTGGGTTTGCACTATTGCGAATTGGATATGGGTTTCCCCGCATCCAATTCGCATGTCAGGAGATTGTGACCGGCTCTCTATGGAGCCAGTTCACACATCTCCAGAGCGGCTCCAGAGCGAATTACACAGGAGTCTTGTGCATCTTCTGGTCCGTTTCAGGCCCGAATTCAGCCAAAAATTCGGACTGAAATCGGACCTGAAATGGTGAACGGAGACGCACCAGACCCCTGCTGTGAGCTACTCTGCACACAGTGTGAACCCAGCCTAAAGGATAAGTTCACCTTCTGTATTTAGGGTGGAACATGTAACATGTTCCAGATGCTAAAGCATCTCCCCCTCTCCCCAGTGACAGCGGGCGGGCATCTTCTCCAGGTGCCCGCTGTCACTGTATGAACAAGAGGTCCACGTTATTCATTCACAGTCCTCTGTGAATGAGAAACTACAAGTCTTTGCAGCTATCGGTTTGTAGTTTCAATGAACTACCAGGCTACCAGGGCGCTGTTGAGCTCTCTCGATATATGGGCGAAACATGTTGGGAAGTTTTATACTGCTGCGTTGCTGTAAATTGTAATCTACTGTACTAGCCATATATATCTTCTTTCCTTATCCTATATTTTAATGAATTCATTCTTATTTTGTTCTACAAAATAAAATAATTTCTAGGCACATGATGTCATACATCCCAGGAGTCTTCAGGAGGGGAAGTGGGGATGATAGGTTTTCTCAGCTAAGCATACTCTCCTGAATTCATGCCTGAGCTAAGGGCAGATGGATTCCAGGAAGTAAATGCTACATGAATTATCTACCCTTACGCAAGATGACCACGACCAGAAATGCTAGTGGGTGTTTTTGAAAGTGATTTCTCTGCAAAATAAAGAATGGAGACTTGGATGGATGGATGAGCATGCTTTGAATATTAAAAAATGAATTAAACAGCATTTTCATATTGTGGTGCTCACTGCTCAGATGCCGTGTAGTTCCACTTTAATTCTGAATAATAAATAAATGGAACTGGCGCCAATAATGAAACAAAAAGGAAAGAAGGGTTGCTGCACCTGCAATTAGTGAAGACTAATTAAGAATGAATGCTGTGATAAAGGGCGCTCCCTATACAATCATTAAAAATGCAAAAAGTGATTTATACAAATGGTATGTATACATTCAAAACCATGTATAAACGTGTATTAGTTAATGGCTTCACTTTATACATGTGCACAAATGTCTCAGAAAAAATGAATTAATATATTTATGATTGCTCAAACAAATATATCAGGAAAAGTTCAAAACAGCTCCAAAATTCTTTCTAAATGACTCCACTCCAACACCATGTGAGAAATAAAATCCGTGTTCCAGATAATATTCGTGACTTTTCACCCAAAGTGACAACAAATTGCACTCACCAGATGGCCCTGGCCAGCAAGTAACCATAAGACATGAAGTACCTCCTCTAATCCTGGAAACCATTCAACGATCTTTTTCCAATAAATTGTTCACATGTATGGTGAACTTGGTCGAATGAGCTCGGGAACAGCCAGATCAAATCTTTGTTATCTATCCTCCGCTCCAATCTCCCACATCTGGTGAGTGCAATTTGTTGTCACTTTGGGTGAAAAGTCCAGAATATTATCTGGAACACGGATTTTATTTCTCACATGGTGTTGGAGAGGAATCATTTAGAAAACATTTTGGAGCTGTTTTGAACTTTTCATGATATATTTGTTTGAGCAATCATAAATATATTAATTATTTTTTCCTGAAATATTTGTGCACATGTATAATCGCTTGCCGCCCGCCGGCTGTCATATGATGGCCAGGTGGCGCGGCTCTCATTCTGGGAGGGCGTCACAAGATGCCCTCGCCTTCCCGGCCCACCAGGGGGCGCGCGCGGCCGCCCGCCGTGTCACTGGGGACTTGATGTGCGTGCCCGGCAGCCGCGATGTCCGCTGGGCACCCGCGATTGCCCGTTAACACAGCAGGACCGTGGCTCTGTGTATGTAAACACACAGATCCACGGTCCTGTCAGAGGAGAGGAGACCGATGGTCTGTTCCCAGTACAGAGGAACACCGATTGGTCTCCTCCCCTTGTGAGCCCCTACAGTTAGAATCACTCCCTAGGAATATAATTAACCCCTCGATCACCCCCTAGTATTAACCCCTTCCCTGCCAGTTACATTTATACTGTAATCAATGCATTTTTTATAGCACGGATCGCTGTATAAATGTCAATGGTCCCAAAAAATGTGTCAAAAGTGTGCGATATGTCCGCCGCAATATCGCAGTCATGATAAAAATCGCAGATCACCGCCTTTGCTAGTAAAAAAAAAATAGTAAAAAAATGCTGGGGTTCCGAGCATCAAGTAGCTCCAAGATACGGGGCCCCAAAGTCGGTCAACTGTGTCCACCTGCAGCAATGTCATTTCAGGACCCTTTGGCTCCAGAGACCCCAAATTTTGGCTGCAGATAGGGGGCAACTAGGAACCCTTAACTACCAAGTTTAAGGTTTGGGGGACCTATGGCATGCAAATGGGCACAGTGAGGCTGCAAATGGGCATTGTTGACACTCTTTTCCACTTCCAGTAGCTGCGCATTTCTCACCCTAGGCTTATACTCAAGTCAATAAGTTTTCCCAGTTTTTTTGTGGTAAAATTAGGTGCCTCGGCTTATATTCAGGTCGGCTTATACTCGAGTATATACGGTATATATTATAGCAAGAAGTAAAAAACATTGTGTTTTTTTCAAACATGTCACTCTTTTTTTGTTTATAAAAAAGCGATCAAATACCACCAAAAAATAAAAAACGCACGAGGTGATCAAATACCACCAAAAGAAAGCTTTTTTTTTATTTTTAAATTACAATTATTGTTTTTTTTTTTTTTTTCTTTTTTTTTTTTTTTTGCCACTTCAGAAAAACTAGTGTGTAGGACTAAGTCAGCAAGGCCTTTTTCTCCGTCCCTACTCAGTCTTATCATCATTGTGGCACATATTTTCCCCTAACATTTAATATTACCTTTTATTCTTATACATTAAAGGGGGTTACAGCTTTATATTAAAAAAAAGAAGGAGTAAAGAAAAAGGAGCCTTTATAGGCAAATTATATAATTTGCTCCTTAACTATACCAATGCCGACTTCTGTTCTATTTTGCGCTGCTGGCTAACTTTTGCCCCCCTAAACTACACCCTCCCGTTCACCCCAGGTTGAGAGACGTTTTCCCACAATGGCATCTTATACTAGCCATATCCTATATATGGGAAGAAGTACAGCCAAAAAGGCACAAACAAAAATGCTACACCGAGAGAAAAAAAAAAAAAAAAAAAAAAGAAAGAAAAAGAGAAAAAACAAGAAGAAAGAAAAAGAGTAAGAGAGAGGTCCCACCGAGGGACCGGGGAAAAAAAAAAAATGTATGTCCCCTAATTTACTAATTCCAGTATATTTTTGGTCCAGGGGCCCCACATCTTCTGGAATTTTTTGCGGTTCCCCTGTTTAATAAAGTACACTCTCTCGTTGCCAATTATTGAATTCATGCTCCTCAGCCAGTTCTCCGATGTCGGGGGGGCCTGGGACTGCCAATGTTGAGCAATGAGCTTTCTAGCCTGAAATAAAGCCCTTAAAGCCGAGTCGACCACATCATTTGAGGCCGATCCTTGTTCAAACAAACCCAAGAGGCATGTTCTAGCCATTGCCTGTAAATTTAACTCCACTACTTTATTAATTTCTTTAATTATATTAGTCCAATATCTAAAAAGCTTTGGACATTTCCAAAGCATGTGTATAAAGTCCCCAGTTAATCCACATCGGGGGCAATGATCATTTTCGCGCCATCCCAATCTGAGCATTTTTTTTGGGGTATAATATACACGGTAGAGGAAATAAAGATGCGATATTTTATGCGAGGGAGAAATTGAAACCCGCCTTACTTGGCCCAAGACCCGATCCCATTCCGCTGGAGAGAAGGGGCCAACCTCTCTCTCCCATATTGGCCTGATCTTACATGGTCCACTTTGGTCCATGTTTTTTTCCCCGAGCTTGGCATACATCCCAGAGATTGCCCCCTTCGCTGAGCCTGACATCACCATTTGTGACAAAATAGTAATTTGTGTCCAATTAGGGATCTGTTGTCCAAATTGCATCTGGGCTGCATGCCTCACCTGGAGAAATTGATAAAATGTTTTATTAGGGAGGGAAAAGTCCTGTTTTAACTCAGCAAATGATTTCATATTGTTGCCAATAAAGAGTTGGCTTACCCGTGTAAGACCCCGATCCACCCATTCCCGAGACACCTTGATTTTAGCTAATTCTTGCAAATTGTTGTGATTCCATAGGGGAGCTAAGTCCGATATACCCTGATATCCTAAAATGGTTTTTGCTGTTTGCCAGGTCTTTGTTACTAATTTTGCCGTTGGGCAGCGTATAGCAAAAGAATTAGCCTCGAGCGCTTCTAGAAGTGTATCATGTGGGCATCCTATCAGCATCAGGTTTGGGGCTGCTCCCATAGGTGTGCCTCTCGCTGCTAGATGCTGTAGCTGAGACGCCAGGAAGTACCGTCTAGGATGTGGGACCGTCAACCCCCCCCCCCCCCTCAAAGGGCAACTGAAGTGTGGACAGTGCAATCCTAGGCTGTCCCCTCTTCCAAATCAGGTCTCTGAAAAGAGAATCTATTCTTTTGAACCATTTCTGTCCAATCCACACAGGTGCATTGTGAAGGAAATATAGAATCTGGGGAAGCCAAATCATTTTAAGGAGATTACAGCGTCCAGCAACAGATAGAGGGAGACGGCCCCACACCTCGGACTTATGTTTCAGCTTTATTAATAGCGGGGCCAGGTTATTTTCAAGGTAAACACTTGGATCTCTGGAAATCCAGATCCCGAGGTACTTCAAATTATCAACTATATTAAGGGTAAGTTCATGTGGCCTTATGTCTGGTGAAATTGGATCTATTGGGAGAAGGGCCGATTTTTCCCAGTTAATAGTTAACCCGGATATCTTGCCAAAGTCTCCCACCATTCGCATTGCTGCTCTAAGCGAGGTTTGAACATCTGCCAAATAAAACAAGACATCGTCTGCAAATAATGCTAA
Organism: Lithobates sylvaticus; assembly: GCA_028564925.1. NCBI lineage: Eukaryota > Metazoa > Chordata > Amphibia > Anura > Ranidae > Lithobates > Lithobates sylvaticus. Next base: position 201,247,660 of record CM053037.1, on the reverse strand, counting down.
CTTCTCTTCAAGTGCACCTCTCCTAAAGCCTTGTATATCCCCATTGGTCCTTACTGCGATAGCCAATGGCTCTATAGCCAAAGAAAAAAGGAGAGGGGACAGGGGGCACCCCTGTCTCGTTCCTCTTTCCAATTCAAATAAATCAGAATATTCATTATTTATTTTTAATTTTGCTCTAGGTTTTGTATAAAGTAATCTCACCCATTTGATAAAATTTGGTCCAAAACCAAACTTTTCCAAAGTTTTAAAAAGAAAAGCCCATTCAAGACTATCAAATGCCTTAGCTGCATCCAATGCCATAATGGCTCTTGAGCCTGTATTGTCTGTTGGTAGTTGTATGTTCAAGTAGGTCCTGCGAATATTGATGCTAGTTGATCTCGCCGGTATGAACCCGGACTGGTCCGGATGCACAAGTTTATGTATGCAAGTATTGAGTCGGGCGGCCAGGACCTTGGCCAGGATTTTAACATCAGTACACAATAAGGAGATAGGGCGATATGAGGCGGGGTCCATGGGGTCTTTTCCCTCCTTCGGGATGACAACAATAGTTGCTTCCATCATTGAAGCAGGAAGAGATCCCATAGAAAACGCTTGGTTCAATGTTTTGAGCAGTACCGGCAATACAATATCCCCGTATTTCTTATAAATCTCGATTGGAAGCCCGTCCGGGCCGGGCGACTTCAAGTTTGACATCCCCCCGGCCACATCCATCAACTCCTGTAGGGTAATTGGGGCATCCATTAACTGTCGTTCAGTTTCAGGTAAAGTTGGAATAGTTATATTATCTAGAAATAGCGACATTTCCCTCTCATCAACAGCTATCTGGGATTTATATAGGGACATATAGAAATCGCTGAAGGTTTTAATTATGATAGTAGGGTCAGCGGAGATGTCACCTCGATCAGTCCTAACTGCCAGGACCGTCGATGGAGACATATTCACTTTGACCAACAGGGATAACATACGGCCCACCTTCTCCCCCTCACCAAAATGTATTTGCCGCTGAGTTATACGTTTATCCTCGCTGATCCTTATAGTGACTAATTTATACTCTTGTTGCTTCTCTAACCACTTGCTCTGGGATACTGTATTTGGATTAAGAATATATTCTTGTTCTGCCAGAGTTATAGCCCTTCTAGCTTCCTGCTCCTGCTCCCTCGCCTTTCCCTTGATTCTTGCGATTTGTTGTATAAGGAGGCCTCTAAAGTGGGCCTTCAAGGAGTCCCAGACCACTCCCATAGGGGCCGTTCCTATATTGATAGCAATAAATTCCTTTAAGGCAAACTTTAATTCCTCGGGGTTATCAATTAGCTCCAGCCAGGATGGGTCTATTTTCCACTCCCTGCGATAGGGTTTTCTTCCCGCTTTCATTGTAAGAACCAGGGGTGAGTGGTCCGAGACCCCCCTAGGAGCATAATTTATTGCGTCTATGAGGGGGAGGGCGTTGGAGTTGACAAAAGCCATATCCAATCTAGATAGCGTCTTAAAGGAGCTTGAGAAGCAGGAGTATTGGCTTTCCATAGGATGCCGTAGTCTCCAGGCTTCAACTAACCCAGTTTCTCGTAGAAACCGGGCTAGTCTACCCTCCCCTCCATAAGTGAGTTGATGTGGAGTGGGAAATCTATCAATGGATTTATCTAAAACCTCATTATAGTCCCCCATTGCAATTACTGGAACCCCTACTTTGTCTATTATAAATGCAACCAGTTCATAAAGGATCTCTAGTTTAAATGGTGGAGGTACATAAATACTTGCCAAAACCAATGGTTTATCTTCAATTGAGCAATAAAGAAAGACATAGCGACCCTCTGGATCTATTTGTGCTTTATAACAGACAAATTGTATACCCCTTCCTATCAGGATACTTGCTCCTCTTGAATATGAAGAATGTACCGAGTGGTACTGGGCCTGGAATTGCCGGCTACGCAATAATAAAACTGACTCCCGAGTTAAGTGTGTTTCCTGCAAGCATAAGACTCTCGGCCCCCCTTCCCCCAGGAATGATAGGACCAAAGCTCTTTTAGCCGAATCCCCCAGACCCCGGACATTCCAGGAGATTAGTTCAAACTTCTTCGCCTGCATCTGCGGCTGTAATTAAGTAGGAAGCAAGCAATAAACGCAGGCCAACACAGCAAAGCTTCTGGCCGAGGAGCATGAATCCCACTGGGAAATTGACAAATGAAAGAGAGAGATAAAAAAAAAAAAAAAAAAAAAAAAGCAGAAACAGAACGAGGCGGGAGGGGGGGGGACCCCAGATCTCTGTTCGTCCGTCCCCCTCCCCCCTAGCTCCTGAAAGTATGTTCTATAGGCAAAAATCCTATTAAACCCCCATAGCCTGGGATCAAATTTTAGTGCTGGCATGTGTAAAAAAAGTTTACTCCCAAAAGCATTATAGTGCCTAAGCAATCTTGATACATGAAACACCCTTGTTTGTCTTAAATTATTACATCCATATACGTGGTTCCCCCCATTCATAGTATTATTCAAATCTCTTTTAAATAGCCTTTGTGTGTTCAAAATCTGTGTCTTATGGTCAACCTTCGAACCTTCCCTTATTTTAACCCTTAACCACTTCCCACCCTTCACTCCCCTCCCCCCCACCCTCCCATACCCCCTCTTCTCGTCCCTCCCCCCTACCCTCACATCCCTCCCAATGCCCCTAATCCCTATCCCACCCTTCCCTCTCATTAGCCCATCTGGGCACCCCCCAGGGGGTGTTACCGTGACCTTTCCTACTCGCACTCTTCTACCCCTAAGCAATATTTTTTTTAAAGTGATTAGTGCCCGTGCAAATGGTCTTGGGGATCCACACTGCCCCTTCTCACACATACCTATATTCATATTACCTCCCTCACAGAGAGTAACCTCTCTCTACCCTCCCCAACACCCCCAGGCTCACCCCTAATTATTTGATTGCAGCCTCATTCAGAAAAAGCAGAAAGCGCATCAAAAAAAGAATAAAAAAGAAAAAAAGAAAAAAGCCCAGATAATTAAATAAACGCATAAAAATAATTAGAATAAACATCCCTAGAATAACTCCCTCTCTTTATAGGTCTTTTCTAACATCTTCGAACCATTGCGAAGCCTCGCTTGGGGAGTTAAAGAAAAAAGTCTTATCAAAAGCCGTGACTCTCAACCGGGCGGGATATAAAAGTGCATAGTGCATTTTATGATTCATCATGGTGCGCTTAATTGGGGTGAATTCAGCCCTGCGTTTCTGGAGATCCGGAGAGAAGTCCGGGTATAATGACACTCTTGCGCCCTGAAACCTAATGTCTCCCACTTCCCTTGCTCTTCTTAACAAGGTAACCTTATCGTTATAATTTAGAATTTTTAATATTATTGGCCTAGGGCGGGCTCCTTCACGTTGGTCCCTTGAAAATATGCGGTGTGCACGTTCAATGGCAAATAGGGGGGTAAAAAAAGATCCTCCAAAAATCTCCCCAAACCAGGCCTCCAAAAATTTTATTAGATTGGGCCCCTCACTGCGCTCAGGAAGTCCAATAAGTCTGATATTGTTTCTGCGACTTCTGTTCTCCATGTCGTCCAGCTTAGCGACTTGTGCGTTTATTGTGTCTCTGAGCCATTTAATTTCATTTTTAGCAGGGAACCATTCATCTTCTAAGGAGCTTACCCGCGCCTCCAGATCTACAATACTTCGTGCTGTTTTGCTTAAATCCTGTTTTATAGAAACCAATTCATCCTTGATGCTCTTTAATTGAATATCAAAGTTCAGCATTGAGATTTTACAGTCGTTTATTGCATTCAGTACCTCCCTTAATGTAGGTTCTCCCTCCATATTCACCACAGGGTTTTCCGTGGGAGATGTAATAGTTGGTGTGGGGGTCAAGGATATATTTTCCTCTGGATTGGTAGTTGTTGCTAGGTTTTTAGATCCCCCTAAACCCTTGTTTGTAGATTTTTTGGGAAGAGTTTGAGAGGGTGTATTAAAAGCTGGACCGGGAGCTGTACCACCCTGGCTCTTTCTATCCAGCATGGGATTTTTTTGTTCCTTGGCCTGTTGGGGTACTTGGGGCAGCTTCGACCCACTGGGAGAAACTGGTGCTGAATGTGCGTACTTCTCCAGCTTCGTCGCAGTGGCCACTGCGATTTGGTTATTTTTCTCTTTCACAGACCGTGTGTTTTGAAACCCTTCCTGGGATAAATGTTCCTCTGGGGGTTTTCTCCTGGACATAGCAAATTTACTTAACAATGTGGGGTTCCCCCCTTAACCACCCGCCGAGAATGATGGTCACACTGTAGGGATACAGCAATAAACCGCACTGGCCAATAAATAGCAAGGGAATTTTGTATCTAATACACTGTGCCTTATATGCTCCCCCACGTATGTAGGAGAATAAAAGGATCAGAAAGCAATCAGGGTACGCAAAGCCTGGGGAGGCAGATAGCAGATGGTTTAATGAGAAACCTCTGTGCCTATTTTATTTATTTAGTCCCTCTATGGCCAAGCGGTGGGAAAAAAAAGAAAAAAAGGAGAAAATGAAAAAGGGCAAAAAGGGGGGAGACCAAAAAAAAAAAAAAATAGACAAGGTAGTATAGCTATATCCGTTCCAGTGACCGCTGTGGTACTAGTCATAGCATTAGGTCATATCACCAAGAGATTATATCTGGAAAGGTTTATAGCGGCTAGGATCCCTCCAGATAACCAAGCTGGTCTAGATTTAAGCACAAGCAAGGGCACTCACTAGCGTGGGGGGTGGGTGTCTCACAGCATAAAAACTCCAGAGTTTTTTAATTCCACAATGTTAGTTAGTTAATCACTCTCATAGTCTCATAGTGTCATAGTATCGTATCTATAGCACGGCTGGCATACTTAGTCACTCACCCAACATTGCATAATATTATATCTCTAGGACTGCTGACATATACTGGAACGATACATCACTCACCCCCACCACTCGTTAGAAATCAGCCTGGTGCTCCAAGAGCGTCTCTGTGCTCTTCTATGAAGAGATGTTGTGTCCTCATGAAGCAGAGCCTTCTCCCGCTGTGGGGAGGGTCACACTTACAAAGACAGGTAACCGGGGCGATCAGCTGTTTGTCCTCGGCACGCAGCGGGGGTTAGTGAGGGTTAACAGTTTCCCAGGCGGCGTCCTCAGCACTCGATACCCGCCGGGACCTCCACACAGGTGGTTATAGTAGCGCCGCAGTTGGCAATCTCCGGTTCCGCCACAACGCAGTCGGTTAGGCTGCCTATGCAGTGCAGGGGCCTCGGATAGTCTCGAGGGGAAGGTCTGGAGAGCTGGGGAGAGAGGCCGCTCACATCCTCACATCCTCACTCACACTCGCGCTCCTGTCTCTCCATGCTCCCGCCTCTCACATCCGGTCACGCCCCCCCTGTTTTTTTGGGGCTTTTTTTCCCCTGCAGTCTTCAGGCTGGTCCATTGACATCACTGTTTCCTCCTCCTCTCCGTGAGCAGTGGTTGTGGTCAATCCTTCCTTCTGGCAGGTGTACTTACTTTTGTGTCCCACATTATCCAGGAATAATTCCATGATATTTCACCTCTTTGGGGGCATGTCCCTGATGGTTTGGACTCATAAGAAGAGGGTTGGATGGTGCTGGGTGTCATTTATACCAGCAGAGGAGCAGGGGCTGTGAGTATTAAAGCTAGTCTAATCTAAGTGCCTCGTTGTCATTCTGATCCAATGTTTTGTGTACTTTCTGAATATTCTTTTAAGTTGTCTTCTAACGTTCGGCGGCGCGGGCATTGTGACTGTGGGCGCCCGGCTGTGGCTTCACAGCCGAGCACCTACTGCACATGCGCGAGCGGTGCCGCGCGCCGTGAGTGGCCGCGCAATCATCTGGGACCTGTCATGTGTCCCAGGTGATTGACAGGAGGGAGGGGGCAGAGCTGAGCCCTTCCTGCGCCGAGGGGAAGTGATGTCACCAGCCCAGGCACTGAAGAAGGCAGACTAC
>CM053037.1:201221056-201241253 GCA_028564925.1 Lithobates sylvaticus | reverse complement strand
GGTTAGCTGTACACATGGAGGACAGGGCTATCATTGCACAGGTTGGGTCTTCTGGGCTGTAGTGCATCGATAGTCATGTCCTGGGCTGCATGTCCTCCATGTGTACAGCTAACCACATGGTGGGGGACACATGTAGTGTCTTTAACCCATTCCTGTCTGGACATCAGTTACTTCCCAAGACAGACTCATTTGACTGCTATGGGCAAGGGACCCTCCAGGGTACCCATTGGATCCTGGCCAGGGGCGGACTGACAACTCATGGGGCCCCCGGGCAATAGAAGATTATGGGGCCCCCAGGCAATCCGAGATTATGGGGCCACACAGTATACACACACACACAGTATACAATCACACAGTATACACATACATGTACACACAGTATAAACAGACATGTTTCTATTGGCTAAGAAGGTACTGGAGAGGTGGGGCAGCTATAATCTCTAGCCATATCCTATATATAGGAAGAAGTACAGCCAAAAAGGCACAAACAAAAATGCTACACCGCCCAAAAAAAAAAAAAAAAAAAAAAGGGAAAAAAGAAAGAAAAAGAAAGAGAGAAAAAAAAAAAAGAAAAAAGAAAAAGAGTAAGAGAGAGGTCCCATCGAGGGACAGGGGAGAAAATATTATATCCCCTAATTTACTAATTCTGGTATATTTTCAATCCAGGGGCCCCACATCTTCTGGAATTTTTTGTGGTTCCCCTGTTTAATAAAATACACTCTCTCGTTGCCAATTATTGAATTCATACTCCTCAGCCAGTTCTCCGATGTCGGGGGGGCCTGGGAGTGCCAATGTTGAGCGATGAGCTTTCTAGCCTGAAATAAAGCCCTTAAAGCCGAGTCGACCACATCATTTGAGGCCGATCCTTGTTCAAACAAACCCAAGAGGCATGTTCTAACCGTTGCCTGTAAATTTAACTCCACTATTTTATTAATTTCTTTATTTATATTAGTCCAATATCTAAAAAGCTTTGGACATTTCCAAAGCATGTGTATAAAGTCCCCAGTTAATCCACATCGGGGGCAATGATCATTTTCACGCCATCCCAATCTGAGCATTTTTTTTGGGGTATAATATACACGGTAGAGGAAGTAAAGATGCGATATTTTATGCGAGGGAGAAATTGAAACCCGCCTTACTTGGCCCAAGACCCGATCCCATTCCGCTGGAGAGAAGGGGCCAACCTCTCTCTCCCATATTGGCCTGATCTTACATGGTCCACTTTGGTCCATGTTTTTTTCCCCGAGCTTGGCATACAGCCCAGAGATTGCCCCCTTCGCTGAGCCTGACATCACCATTTGTGACAAAATAGTAATTTGTGTCCAATTAGGAATCTGTTGTCCAAATTGCATCTGGGCTGCATGCCTCACCTGGAGAAATTGATAAAATGTTTTATTAGGGAGGGAGAAGTCCTGTTTTAACTCAGCAAATGATTTCATATTGTTGCCAATAAAGAGTTGGCTTACCCGCGTAAGACCCCGATCCACCCATTCCCGAGACACCTTGATTTTAGCTAATTCTTGTAAATTGTTGTTATTCCATAGGGGAGCTAGGTCCGATATGCCCTGATATCCTAAAATAGTTTTTGCTGTTTGCCAGGTCTTTGTTACTAATTTTGCCGTTGGGCAGCGTATAGCAAAAGAATTAGCCTCGAGCGCTTCTAGAAGTGTGTCATGTGGGCATCCTATCAGCATCAGGTTTGGGGCTGCTCCCATAGGTGTGCCTCTCGCTGCTAGATGCTGTAGCTGAGACGCCAGGAAGTACCGTCTAGGATGTGGGACCGTCAACCCCCCCCCCCCTCAAAGGGCAACTGAAGTGTGGACAATGCAATCCTAGGCTGTCCCCTCTTCCAGATCAGGTCTCTGAAAAGAGAATCTATTCTTTTGAACCATTTCTGTCCAATCCACACAGGTGCATTGTGAAGGAAATATAGAATCTGGGGGAGCCAAATCATTTTAAGGAGATTACAGCGTCCAGCAACAGATAGAGGGAGACGGCCCCACACCTCAGACTTATGTTTCAGCTTTATTAATAACGGGGCCAGGTTATTTTCAAGGTACACACTTGGATCTCTGGAAATCCAGATCCCGAGGTACTTCAAATTATCAACTATATTAAGGGTAAGTTCATGTGGCCTTATGTCTGGTGAAATTGGATCTATTGGGAGAAGGGCCGATTTTTCCCAGTTAATAGTTAACCCGGATATCTTGCCGAAGTCTCCCACCATTCGCATTGCTGCTCTAAGCGAGGTTTGAACATCTGCCAAATAAAACAAGACATCGTCTGCGAATAATGCTAACTTCTCTTCAAATGCACCCCTCCTAAAGCCTTGTATATCCCCATTGGTCCTTACTGCGATAGCCAATGGTTCTATAGCCAAAGAAAAAAGGAGAGGGGACAGGGGGCAGCCCTGTCTCGTTCCTCTTTCCAATTCAAATAGATCAGAATATTCATTATTTATTTTTAATTTTGCTCTAGGTTTTGTATAAAGTAGTCTCACCCATTTGATAAAGTTTGGTCCAAAACCAAACTTTTCCAAAGTTTTAAAGAGAAAAGCCCATTCGAGACTATCAAATGCCTTAGCTGCATCCAATGCCATAATGGCTCTTGAGCCTGTATTGTCTATTGGTAGTTGTATGTTCAAGTAGGTCCTGCGAATATTGATGCTAGTTGATCTCGCCGGAATGAACCCGGACTGGTCCGGATGCACAAGATTATGTATGCAAGTATTGAGTCGGGCGGCCAGGACCTTGGCCAGGATTTTAACATCTGTACACAATAAAGAGATAGGGCGATATGAGGCGGGGTCCATGGGGTCTTTTCCCTCCTTCGGGATGACAACAATAGTTGCTTCCGTCATTGAAGCAGGAAGAGATCCCATAGAAAACGCTTGGTTCAATGTTTTGAGCAGTACCGGCAGTACAATATCCCCGTATTTCTTATAAATCTCGATTGGAAGCCCGTCCGGGCCGGGCGACTTCAGATTTGACATCCCCGCGGCCACATCCATCAGCTCCTGTAGGGTAATTGGGGCATCCATTAACTGTCGTTCAGTTTCAGGTAGAGTTGGAATAGTTATATTATCTAGAAATAGCGACATTTCCCTCTCATCAACAGCTATCTGGGATTTGTATAGGGACATATAGAAGTCACTGAAGGTTTTGATTATGATAGTAGGGTCAGCGGAGATGTCACCTCGATCAGTCCTAACTGCCAGGACCGTCGAGGGGGACATATTCACTTTGACCAACAGGGATAACATACGGCCCACCTTCTCCCCCTCACCAAAATGTATTTGCCGCTGAGTTATACGTTTATCCTCGCTGATCCTTATGGTGACTAATTTATACTCTTGTTGCTTCTCTAACCACTTGCTCTGGGTTACTGTATTTGGATTAAGAATATATTCTTGTTCTGCCAGAGTTACAGCCCTTCTTGCTTCCTGCTCCTGCTCCCTCGCCTTGCCCTTGATTCTTGCGGTTTGTTGTATAAGGAGGCCTCTGAAGTGGGCCTTCAAGGAATCCCAGACCACTCCCATGGGGGCCGTTCCTATATTAATAGCAATAAATTCCTTTAAGGCAGACTTTAATTCCTCGGGGTTATCAATTAGCTCCAGCCAAGATGGGTCTATTTTCCACTCCCTGCGATAAGGTTTTCTTCCCGCTTTCATTGTAAGAACCAGGGGTGAGTGGTCCGAGACCCCTCTAGGAGCATAATTTATTGCGTCTATCAGGGGGAGGGCGTTGGAGTTGACAAAAGCCATATCCAATCTAGATAGCGTCTTAAAGGAGCTTGAGAAGCAGGAGTATTGACTTTCCATAGGATGCCGTAGTCTCCAGGCTTCAACTAACCCAGTTTCATGTAGTGTCTTTAACCCATTTCTGTCTGGACATCAGTTACTTCCCAAGACAGACTCATTTGACTGCTATGGGCAAGGGACCCTCCAGGGTACCCATTGGATCCTGGCCAGGGGCGGACTGACAACTCATGGGGCCCCCGGGCAATAGAAGATTATGGGGCCCCCAGGCAATCCGAGATTATGGGGCCACACAGTATACACACACACACAGTATACAATCACACAGTATACACATACATGTACACACAGTATAAACAGACATGTTTCTATTGGCTAAGAAGGTACTGGAGAGGTGGGGCAGCTATAATCTCTGGATTTTTAGACTAAAGGGATGTCAGTAAGGGACATTTCAGAGACAGATGTAAAAAAAAAACACAGATTTTTACATACTGTCCCTGGTTTTACTGAGGCTGGCAACCCTGATGGGGCCCCCTAGTGGCCCGGGGCCCTCGGGCAGTGGCCGAATGGTCAGTCCGCCCCTGATCCTGGCCTTCTATGAGCACACCCTGGAAGACTCCCTACCTGGCCCAACCAGCAAACCCCAGTAGTCCTTCCCATACCTGCTTCCAGCCTTCTGGCAATGAATCCCAAATGCAGCCTCAGCCAGCACCATCTGTTTCCAGAGGACATCCCCATCTTGAGGGTAGCAGAAGGAAAATCCCACACAACGAGAACCTTTTAATGCAGATAATGACATATATTCATCCTTCAGTCACCCTAGCGGCGATGGCATACTCTTTATGGTTACAAATAGTAGAGAAAACATCATTAAGAGGGGAACCGTGTTGAGGAGCCCATACCTGTTAGTGGGAAGGTTTGCCAGAGTCCAGTATCCCATACGAAAGGGATGTGAGTGGTCACAACAATTAGTTCTGCATCTTCCTCCTGTCTTGGCCCCCAAGAGCCTCACAGACTCCATCTTTGCTGTGGCTTAGTCTTCCAGACACTTCCCATGATAATGAGCACAGCGGACTCCCGCCAAGACTATTTCTATCCCTGCACTTTCTTTAAGATGCCTCACAATGGCAGGGGCAAGGATGCCACTTCCTAGGCCTAGGGGCACAACTCACCACTACTCTGGGGCCATCTAGTGGCTATCTAGGCAACTACACTGCCTCCTCAATTCAGGGGGTCCCTAAGGCCGGATTCACACTAGCTGCGGCCTTGGCTTGTAGCATTGGGGCCAATGCGTCCCTGTTCTCCGTTTTCAGGTGCGAATCGGGTCTGATTTTTTTTTTTGCCTGAATTTGGATCTGAAACAAAGTCAAAGACGCACAGGACCCCTTTCCATTGAGAGCCGGTCACCCTCTTCTGTCATGTCAATTGGATGCGGGGAAACCCACCTCCAACTTACATAAGTGTGAAACCACTCCTGGCCAAACTGGGGAACTACACTGGGGGGCTTCCATGCCTCTACCCTACATTTCCTACAGAGGGAGAGTGATCATGTTTGTGGGATCCCTCTAGAAGCTGGAAATAACTGTAGTAGATACCACTACTACACCCAGTGGCGGTGCATCCATAAAGGGCACAGGAGTGCCGCCCCCTCTCTCCTGTCACCTCTCTCTCACCATAGATAGATTCATGCATTGCATTTTGAAAGCGCCTGATTAGAGCCGTAGGCTCTAATAGGCTTCCAAAAATTGTAGGGCTGCGGAAATTAACGATTAATTGTTCGATCAATTGTTAATTTCTTTGATCGTTCAAAATAATTTTGATCGAGGACGAGCCGCGGAGTGAACTCCGCGGTCTCGCCCATAGGAAAGGTCGTGGCTTCGGCCTAGCTCCGGAGCCGCGGCCATCTTGGTCCACCCGACGGCGGCTTAGTAGCGGCGCGCTGACGTCATCATCGCCCACCTGCTTGTGCCATCTACTCTGAGAATGGACGGGTCCGCCTGCTGTCTATTCCGGACAGAGCAGACAATACTAAATATTAAGGTATGGGGGAGGTGTGGGGACATGTGGACAGTACAGTATGGGGGGGACATGTGGACAGTACAGTATGGGGGGGACATGTGGACAGTACAGTATGGGGGGACATGTGGACAGTACAGTATGGGGGGAATTTTTTTTGAAAAAAACTGTATGTGCGTTATAATTAATCGAAATTAGTCGATTAATCGATTAAAAAAAAAGTCGATAAAAAAAAAATCAAACGCCTAAAGAGGAATCTATATGCCTTCCATCTGGTGGATGTCTGGCGGGTATTGAACCCGACTCAGAGGGACTACACGTTCTACTGGCACCCTCACAATTCTTACACCAGGATCGACCTTTTACTAGTGCCACAATCCTTACTTTCCAAGGTGAGATCGGCTTCGATAGGGTCCATTACTTTCTCGGACCACGCCCCGGTCTTCATAGACATAGATTTGCTGGCTCCGACACCAAAACAATGGCAGTGGAAGCTTAATGATACACTGATCCAGGGCCCAGAAGTGGCGGAGGAGGTGTCTAGGGAGCTGCGGAACTTCTTTTCCACCAACACGGGTTTGGAATGCTCTCCTCAGATGATCTGGGAAGCTTACAAGTGCACTATTAGAGGGCTCCTCATAAAAATAGGCACTCGACTCAAGAGGGCCAGGGCCCAGCAAACCCTTGACCTTCTGGAGAAAATTAGGATGCTAGAGTCCTCTCACAAACAATCCTTGGCCTCCCGTGTGCTACAGGACCTAACGACCCTGAGAAATCAATTGAGATCCCTAGCTTTGGTCAGGGCTAAGGAAGTTATTGCAAAATGTAAGCGTACCTTCTATGAGCATAGCAACAAGTGTGGCAAACTGCTAGTGAGAGCCTTGAGAGTCCAACGGGCGCAGGCCTTTATCCCCGAGCTGAGGGGGGAGGGGGGCACCAGGGTATTCACCACCGAAGGGATTGCAGGCCAGTTCCATAAATACTACGTGGCATTCTACAACTTACCACGTAAGACATCGGCAGGAAAGCAATCCCTGGAGCAGGCAGCCATCCGAGAATATATTCAAAGATCTGAAGAGGCTAAGTCAGCCTTGGAGGAGCCGCTTACGGGAGAGGAGGTGGCGCTAGCGATAGCCCGCATGCAAAAGGGCAAGGCACCGGGCCCGGATGGGTATTCGTTGACATACTACAAGGTTTTCAGGGACATCCTAACTCCCCATTTCCTAAAGGCCTATAACGAGGCCGGGGAGGGGGGCGATCCCACCAAAAGATGCGTTACGAGCCTTCATCTCTGTCATACCCAAGGAAGACAAAGACCCCCTACTGTGCCAAAATTGTAGGCCAATATCCCTTCTCAACGTGGACCTAAAGATCTTTACGAAAGTTCTATCGATGAGGTTAGCAGAATGGATTCCCTCTCTCATTCACTCAGACCAGGTTGGTTTTGTGACCTCAAGAGAGGCGAGGGACAATACCACAAAAGCTATTAACCTTAGCCATGCGGCCAAGACACAGAAAACCCTGTTACTACTTCTGTTGACCGACGCCGAAAAGGCGTTCGACAGGGTACACTGGCCCTTCCTGACAGAAACCCTACGCCACATAGGATCAGGTCAGCGAATGATGAACTGGATACAAGCCATTTATTCCAAGCCCTCAGCCCAAGTAAAAGTAAATGGTCAGCTCCCCCCCCCTTTGACATAACTAATGGGACAAGACAAGGCTGCCCTCTCTCCCCCCTGATATTTATCCTATCCCTGGAACCCTTCCTACGTACGGTGAGACGGAATCCTAATATCTCAGGACTCCAACTCGGAGACTCCCTGGCTCCTAAGATAGCAGCTTTCGCGGAAGACCTGCTTTTTTTTATTTCCAATCCCCTGGTCTCCATACCTAACCTGCTTGCAGAATTACAGAAATACGGAATGTTGTCCTTTTTTAAGATCAATTTTCAGAAGTCAGAGGCCCTAAATATCTCCATGACGGCATCCTTGCATAACCTGCTGCGCTCAGACCTCCCCTTTAAATGGGCAAGCTCCCACATCAAATATCTAGGCATTTGCCTGCCTAGTAAGAGGAAATCTTCTCCCTCAACTTCCCCCCCTGCTGTCGGACATCAAAAAGGACCTACAGAAGTGGCAGACGGGAATGTTCTCCTGGTTCGGAAGGTGCAGTATAGTAAAAATGAACGTCATGCCCAGACTCTTGTACCACCTTCAGGCCCTCCCGATTTAGGATCCCGAATACTTTTCTTAGAGCAGCGAATCGAGCACTGGTTGGGTTTATCTGGGCTCAGAAGCCCCCGTGGCTTGCTCAGTCAATTCTACGTCTCCCTAAGGCGTTGGGGGGGGGTATGGCCCTACCAGATGTATCCTACTACCACGCGGCGTGCCACCTGACGAGAATCGTCGATTGGTGTCACTATGGCCCATTGAAACAATGGATTCAAATAGAAACGGCTTCTCTCTGGGGCGGACTTGGAGGGCATAACTTGGTGTCAGAGGAACCAGCCACACAGTGTAACAACACACCCAACCGTAGGGGAAACATGGCGAATGGGCCAAAAAGCACTGCGTGAACACCCGATCGCTCCTACGCCATCACCACTCACCCCGGTAATCGGGAATCCCGACTTTAACCCGGTCTAAATGACCCCAAATTCCAGGAGCTGAGGAGAAGTGAACGATGCCAACTCCGCCACTTCACCAGTAGGGGAGAATGGATGTCGAGGGAACAAATCATGATCCTCTCCTAGCCAACCTCTCCTTTTGGAAAAAAACTCCAACTTGCCCATTTTATCCGCTCACAGCCCCCTCCGGCGCTTTTTTGCAAGAGCTCTGACAGCCTTCGAGCTCCTCTGCTCAGAACGGGAACCAGTGCGCCATACCGTCTCGTTAACTTATCAGTTGCTTATCACGCCCCCCAGGGGGGACCAGACCCACCTACATAGCCAAGTGGGAGCGGGATCTGGGAATGCAGCTAACCGACAGGCATGTAGAATGGATAAACTTTTTCGCATATAAAACATTGATTTGTGCTAACCAACAAGAGGCAGGGTTTAAAGTTCTGACACAATGGTATTACTGACATGGTAAAAATCTGAATTTTTCCTGTGTCTAATATAACCAATGATTCTTTCCATCTTAATGATATAATGCCTTAACCTTAGATCTTCCATTACCTCCCAAACCCCTGGTTTCCCATTCCCCAGTAAACAGCCATCAACAGCATTCTTAGATCCTCATCTCAGCCCCCTCATTCAAACCTCACCAGCCAAGCATTGCATTAAAGGAGCCATCCCCAGTATATCTTACATGTTCATCTCAGCCTGGTCAGTCAGCAATAGACATGTGCACAACAGAAAAATTTGCTTATTTTCGTTTCGTTTCTTTCGTTTCCGTTGATTTGTAACGATTCGTAAATTCGTAAGTCGTCGTTGTTCGTATTCGTAATGATTCGTATTTTCGTAAGAGTTATTTTTTCGTTGATTCGTTTTTCCGTTAGTTTAATTTTCGTTTATTCGAAATTCGGACGCATTCGTATTTATTCGTACTTTCGTAGATTCGTAATCGGAGCATAATTCATAATGTTATGTAATGTGTATGCTATTATTACATTTTAAGAGACACGGAAAATTACGAATCGAAAAAAAAGTTCCGAATGTACAAATTTTTTCGTTCAATCCAATCGAAGCACGTTAAGCAGCGCCATTGTAAGAGACACGGAAAATTACGAATCGCAAAAAAAAAAAAAAAAAAGTTACGAATGTACGAATTTTTTTTCGTTCAATCCATTCGAAGCACGTTAAGCAGCGCCATTGTAAGAGACACGAAAAAATTACGAATCGCAAAAAAAAAAAGTTACGAATGTACGAATTTTTTTCCTTCAATCCATTCGAAGCACGTTAAGCAGCGCCATTGTAAGAGACACGGAAAATTACGAATCGCAAAAAAAAAAAAAGTTACGAATGTACGAATTTTTTTTTTCGTTCAATCCATTCGAAGCACGTTAAGCAGCGCCATTGTAAGAGACACGGAAAATTACGAATCGCAAAAAAAAAAAAAGTTACGAATGTACGAATTTTTTTCCTTCAATCCATTCGAAGCACGTTAAGCAGCGCCATTGTAAGGGACACGGAAAATTACCAATTCAACAAAAAAAAAAAAAAAAAGTTACGAATGTACGAATTTTTTCGTTCATTTTGACTTTCGTTGTTCCTGTTTTCGTTTTTCGGATTTTCTTCTTTCGGAGATTCGTTGTTTCTAATTAGTTTTTTTCGGATTTTCGTTGTTTTCGGATTCGTTCGATTCGTTAAAATTTTTAGCGAATCGTTCGTTCATTCGTACGATAACGAATGAACGAATATAACGAAAAAACCCGATAAAAAACGAAACAAATTGTACATGTCTAGTCAGCAATCCTTACTTTCCTGAGCTGAGCAAACTCCTTTATTTCAAATCCCTTCAAGGCCACACCCTCAAGGGTTTGCCTCTGACAGCTAAACCCCTCCCACAAAGGATGTGACCTCATCCTTCACACAGGATGTGAATGACCATATAAGGACATACAATACAATACAATGGTGTTACAATACAGGGACAATTGTTTTCCTTCAAAAGAACCAATCACAGAATACATTCAAATAGACTAAGCAGTGGTGTTCAAACCGTCTAACTGCTTTCAATGACAACGAACGATATAAAACCATGGCTCAGCGGGCCATAATATTTATATATCGTTATGCTATAGTTCCAACATGTACACAGAGATGTTCGCTTGAAGTCATTATTGCAGTCACCGGGAAGTGGCCAGTCTCCCCGTGAGGCACAAATGAACTTCCTTAAACCAGCAAACACGTCGTAATGTCCACAGGAAGATTTCCGCAGCCAATGGTCTTCCGCCAACGTCTTTATGTGCGAATACGCTCACATTAGCGCATTACAGCAAAACCAACACTGGTGGGCATCTGACAACATACATTAATAAAATTTTCCGTAACATTACACACCAGCCAAATTACACAGGATGTTCCCCCAGAGCTCAGATCTTTGCTGGAGATGTGGGGAGGAAGTGGGATCTCTCCTCCACATCTTCTGGTCCTGTAGGCTCCTGACGCCCTTTTGGACCGGAGTCCACCGCATAACGCAGAAGTTCACAGAACGGGTACTACCCCTGACCCCCCCCCCCCCCCCCCCCCCCCCCCCCGAGTTCTTCTTGCTACACCACCACGACATCCCGAACAAGGCATACAGGAAATCAATCCCGCCCTTGTTGATCACGGCAGCAAAAAGCTGCATCCCCCCCTGTTCTGGAAGCGGACGGAGCCTCCGGGTGTGGCCGTATGGCTTAAGAGGGTCGCTGATATTCACAGAATGGAGGACCTTGTGGCAACAGAGAGAAGACTCAGAGAACAATTTCTCAAGAAGTGGTTCTTCTGGCTCAAATTCTTTTACTCTGAGGAATGTGCAGGGCTGACCATGTGAGTGTCTAGTACCTAGGCACTCCGGACTAACACACACAGACTCCGAGGATGGGTTTGGAGGAAGGGGTCCCCCCTTTTCTCTTCTCTCTTCCCCCCCCTCCCCTTCCCCGCTCTCCCCGGTAGTGTTTACCTTTCCTATCCCCTGTTGCATAACGCCCCTTCCAGGCAGTGCCGATCCTGACCTCCCTGGGGCCCTAAGCAAAATTCTGCTAAGGGGCCCTCTACCTGATCCATGATGCCGTGAGCATAGGTGCCCAGAGAGCCTCCCTCCTTACATTAGGGTCCCCAGAGAGCCTCCCTCCTTACATTAGGGTCCTCAGAGAGCCTCCTCCTTACATTAGGGTCCCCAGAGAGCATCCCTCCTAACATCAGGGTCCCCAGAGAGCCTTCCTTAAATCCTCACCTTCCTTAAATCCTCATTGCAGCCTCACCGTGCCCATCATTGCAGCCTCACCGTGTTAATAATTGCCACCTCACTGTGCTGATCATTGCAGCCTTACTGTGCCCATCACTGCCGCCTCATCGTGTCCATCATTGCCACCTCACCGTGCCAATCATTGCAGCCTTACCATGCTAATCATTACAGCCTCACCGTGCCCATCACTGCCATCTCACCATGCCAATCATTGCAGCCTTACCATGCTTATCATTGCAGCCTCGCCGTGTTAATAATTGCCACCTCACCATGCCCATCATTGCCGCCTCACCATGCCAATCATTGCTGCCTCCCCATGCCAATCATTGCAGCCTTACTGTGCCCATTATTATTGCAGCCTAATGGTGCCCATCATTGCAGTCTTACTGTGGCAATCAATGTAGCCTCACCAGTCAGTGCCAATGGATTACGCACAGCAGGCATTTCCCGCTGTGTCACCCTCCTCCTAGACCAGCTTGTGTGATAGACAGAATACTGCATCTATTACACAAGCTGGTCTAGGAGGAGGGCGGGATCTTTGTCATAGCGCGGCCGAGGGTTTCAGTCAGCTCTGAGACACAGCGGTCTTCCGACTCCCGCTGTGTGACAGGAGGGGGAGGAGGAGATTGGAGAGTTCCGGAAGCAGAGCCGATCCACCCTTGGGGGGCCCCCCCACAGCGACGGGGCCCTACGCATCTTGCATAGTGAGTGTATAGGGCGGATCGGCTCTGCTTCCAGGTATCGTTATACCCGAAGTTTTCGCTCGACTCAAGGCGGGGTTGGACAAGCCCAGTGGCCATCCTCCCCCCACTTCCTACCCAGTCTTACAGAAAGCAACATAGGGGGGTAAACAAAAACAAAAAAAAAACAAAAAAAGATAAAACATAGACTGACACGGGACACAGGGCGCTTTCTAATTTAGAGTTGGGGTGGCTAGACCATGGTTATAGAATTTTTACGCCTGATAATACCACATGAATAGCCTGTCCTGATGTGCATGGCCAAAATATACTTTCAACATAAACAACTATTACTGTGTTTCATGCACTCCCTTCTGTTTGATGTTTATACCTCTTTGTACCGCAAATAAAGAATAAAAAAATAAAAAAAATAAACCAAAAAAAAAGAGCGACAATTTAGAAAGTGACACTTCCCACCAACCCAGCACAGCCAGACGGGGAAATGAAACCAAAAACAACTGTCACCCAATTCAGAAATCCAGATCATTACCGAGAATTACACCCGACATACAGGACAAGAGAAGTAGTACTGTGCAGAGTCCATACATACAGAATAAGAACAGATACCGAGAATTACACCCGACTTACAGGACAAGAGAAGTGGTACTGTGCAGAGTCCATACATACAGAATAAGAACGGATACCGAGAATTACATCCAACATACAGGACAAGAGAAGTAGTACTGAGCAGAGTCCATACATACAGAATAAGAACAGATACCGAGAATTACACCCGGCATACAGGACAAGAGAAGTGGTACTGTGCAGAGTCCATACATACAGAATAAGAACGGATACTGAGAATTACACCCGACATACAGGACAAGAGAAGTAGTACTGTGCAGAGTCCATACATACAGAATACAGATACCGAGAATTACACCCGGCATACAGGACAAGAGAAGTGGTACTGTGCAGAGTCCATACATACAGAATAAGAACGGATACTGAGAATTACACCCGACATACAGGACAAGAGAAGTAGTACTGTGCAGAGTCCATACATACAGAATAAGAACAGATACTGAGAATTACACCCGACATACAGGACAAGAGAAGTAGTACTGTGCAGAGTCCATACATACAGAATAAGAACAGATACTGAGAATTACACCCGACATACAGGACAAGAGAAGTTGTACTGTGCAGAGTCCATACATACAGAATAAGAACAGAATAATGAAGGAGCAGCAGAAGAATGGTGATGTCATCTCTCTGCTCACTCCTCCTATCATCATGTTCCCTTTTAGCACATTTGTATGCAGCACATCTGATTGGCTCCCAGTGCTGCTTCTCCCTCCCCTAGTCTGAGTGCCGCCCTATAGGGGCAAATTATTCCAGTCTAATTCAGGCATTTAATATTAGCTGCATTTTAACACATACACTTCATAATGTACGAATGAATACAGAGCTGCATAGATTTGTGTCTATTATATCTGCCTGGAGATCAGCTTTGTCTGTAGAGGATCATAGGGGGGGGGGGGGGGGGTTAGGTGAGTCATTCAGGACAGTACAGCCGGGCACGGCTCCAAGGCTGCAGATAACAACATAGTCATTTCATTACCAGGTCCCCCGGTGTGGTTCATGTCGTGTCGTCATTGACACCTCGTGTTTATATCCGGCGCTCTTTCCTCGTGTCTGTACACAGCACCGTGTATGTGGCGACTTTCCCTTTAAGCACTTCTGTGAGAGCGGATCCTGTGTCCTCGGCCAGGCGCAGGTCTGACTTCCCAGGTAGACGGAAGAGGGAGGATCATCATGACTAATGAAAGTGAAAGCGTCTCCAGCCCAGCACAGCCATAGACATCGCAGAGGAACTCCACCACTTCATGCAGGAATCCACATCAGTGCACACCGACTCTACCTGAAATACGACACTATCAGAGGGCAGGTAAGTGTGCATGGTGGGTAGAGACTGGGCTGAGGGGGATATGGAGAATTATTTGATTGCTTTTAATATTATTATTATTATTATTATCTCATTTTGAAGAGATTTAAATACTCAGATCTGTTCCTCTTATGGCTGCATTGATTCAGTCTGCTCTGCAACACTGTGAGCTTGCTGACTCTGATTTTATCGCACACTGCGAGCTTCTCACAATGTGCACTAGAAGGCTTTTTTTTGCACCTTCCCACGCGTTTCTGTGTTTCGTGTTTTCAGCAGCCTTTTAATTTTTTTTTTTAATTTTAATGGCAGCCGAATGCACTGGAAAAGCGCAAAAAAAAAAAATGCAAACGCAACTTTTTAAGAATCGCACCGAACTGTACGGGGTGCTGCACTGCCATGCGTTTAGGTGGCTGCGAACGCGCCTGCTTTTGCTGGAGGTGCCACTCGCATTTCCGCGCGCTGCAAGTGATGTGAACGAGCCCTGGGTGAGAGTGGGGGAGGGGGGGGAAGTCTTGGATACAATGTAACAAGTTTTGGGATTTCTCTTTATTGGCTACACATCAGATCTTCAGTGAATGATACAATCTGTATATTATTCTATATATTCTATACATGAATTACTAACAAAACAATCGATTCCACATTAATCGATGGCTGAGACGCTCCGAACACAATGTGACCGATATGACACGTTGTCAGAAATCCTCATCAGGCGCGTTCGAAAATGGCGCCAACAATTCTAGTTTGCTGAGAGCGAAGGGGAGGAGAGATCAGATTATTGAGCTGCGTGACAAATATTGCAACACACCTGAGTCTGCAGAGCTATGTACGTGCGGGGGCGGGGGGGATCTGAGAGCCAGCGCAGGCCTCGGGGGGGGGGGGGGGGGGGACCAACCCCAAGCACACTGTTTCTTTAACCCTTTTCGTGACAAATATGAAACAAATACTAACTGACACTTTTTGGGGAACCAGTGACACAAAAATATGCACTGTCTAAGGTCATCAGTGGTGTACCCCAAAGTTCAGTGCTGGGACCCTTACTTTTTAATATCTTTATAAATGATATTGGGTCTGGGATCAAAAGTAACATTTCTGTCTTTGCAGATGACACCAAGATGCAGTGGAATAACATCCTTACAGGAGGTCTCCAATATACAAGCCGACCTCAATGCTCTGTCTAATTGGGCGACTATGTGGCAGATGAGGTTTAATGTTGATAAATGTAAAGTTCTGCACTTGGGGCTAAGAATATGCATCATACATACTAGGGGGAGTACAACTGGGGGGATCCGTAGTGGAGAAGGATCTGGGGGGATCCGTAGTGGAGAAGGATCTGGGGGGATCCGTAGTGGAGAAGGAACTGGGGGGATCCGTAGTGGAGAAGGAACTGGGGGGATCCGTAGTGGAGAAGGATCTGGGGGGATCCGTAGTGGAGAAGGATCTGGGGGGATCTGGGGGGGGATCCGTAGTGGAGAAGGATCTGGGGGGATCCGTAGTGGAGAAGGATCTGGGGGGATCCGTAGTGGAGAAGGATCTGGGGGGATCCGTAGTGGAGAAGGATCTGGGGGGATCCGTAGTGGAGAAGGATCTGGGGGGGATCCGTGGTGGAGAAGGATCTGGGGGGGGATCAGTGGTGGAGAAGGATCTGGGGGGGGGATCCGTAGTGGAGAAGGATCTGGGGGGATCCATAGTGGAGAAGGATCTGGGGGGATCCGTAGTGGAGAAGGATCTGGGGGGATCCGTAGTGGAGAAGGATCTGGGGGGATCCGTAGTGGAGAAGGATCGGGGGGGGATCCGTAGTGGAGAAGGATCGGGGGGGATCCGTAGTGGAGAAGGATCTGGGGGGATCCGTAGTGGAGAAGGATCTGGGGGGATCCGTAGTGGAGAAGGATCTGGGGGGATCCGTAGTGGAGAAGGATCTGGGGGGATCCGTAGTGGAGAAGGATCTGGGGGGATCCGTAGTGGAGAAGGATCTGGGGGGGATCCGTAGTGGAGAAGGATCTGGGGGGATCCGTAGTGGAGAAGGATCTGGGGGGATCCGTAGTGGAGAAGGATCTGGGGGATCCGTAGTGGAGAAGGATCTGGGGGGATCCGTAGTGGAGAAGGATCTGGGGGGGTCCGTAGTGGAGAAGGATCTGGGGGGATCCGTAGTGGAGAAGGATCTGGGGGGATCCGTAGTGGAGAAGGATCTGGGGGGATCCGTAGTGGAGAAGGATCTGGGGGGATCCGTAGTGGAGAAGGATCTGGGGGGATCCGTAGTGGAGAAGGATCTGGGGGGATCCGTAGTGGAGAAGGATCTGGGGGGATACGTAGTGGAGAAGGATCTGTGGGGGATCCGTAGTGGAGAAGGATCTGGGGGGGATCCGTAGTGGAGAAGGATCTGGGGGGATCCGTAGTGGAGAAGGATCTGGGGGGATCCTTAGTGGAGAAGGATCTGGGGGGATCCGTAGTGGAGAAGGATCTGGGGGGATCCGTAGTGGAGAAGGATCTGGGGGGATCCGTAGTGGAGAAGGATCTGGGGGGATCCGTAGTGGAGAAGGATCTGGGGGGATCCGTAGTGGAGAAGGATCTGGGGGGATCCGAGTGGAGAAGGATCTGGGGGGATCCGTAGTGGAGAAGGATCTGGGGGGATCCGTAGTGGAGAAGGATCTGGGGGGATCCGTAGTGGAGAAGGATCTGGGGTGGATCCGTAGTGGAGAAGGATCTGGGGGGGGGGGATCCGTAGTGGAGAAGGATCTGGGGGGATCCGTAGTGGAGAAGGATCTGGGGGGATCCGTAGTGGAGAAGGATCTGGGGGGGATCCGTAGTGGAGAAGGATCTGGGGGGATCCGTAGTGGAGAAGGATCTGGGGGGGATCCGTAGTGGAGAAGGATCTGGGGGGATCCGTAGTGGAGAAGGATCTGGGGGGGGATCCGTAGTGGAGAAGGATCTGGGGGGATCCGTAGTGGAGAAGGATCTGGGGGGATCCGTAGTGGAGAAGGATCTGGGGGGATCCGTAGTGGAGAAGGATCTGGGGGGATCCGTAGTGGAGAAGTGGAGAAGGATCTGGGGGATCCGTAGTGGAGAAGGATCCCGTAGTGGAGAAGGATCTGGGGGGATCCGTAGTGGAGAAGGATCTGGGGGGATCCGTAGTGGAGAAGGATCTGGGGGGATCCGTAGTGGAGAAAGGATCTGGGGGGATCCGTAGTGGAGAAGGATCTGGGGGGGATCCGTAGTGGAGAAGGATCTGGGGGGATCCGTAGTGGAGAAGGATCTGGGGGGATCCGTAGTGGAGAAGGATCTGGGGGGATCCGTAGTGGAGAAGGATCTGGGGGATCCGTAGTGGAGAAGGATCTGGGGGGATCCGTAGTGGAGAAGGATCTGGGGGGATCCGTAGTGGAGAAGGATCTGGGGGGATCCGTAGTGGAGAAGGATCTGGGGGGGTCCGTAGTGGAGAAGGATCTGTGGGGGATCCGTAGTGGAGAAGGAT
The DNA here is from genome assembly GCA_028564925.1 of Lithobates sylvaticus. Taxonomy (NCBI): domain Eukaryota; kingdom Metazoa; phylum Chordata; class Amphibia; order Anura; family Ranidae; genus Lithobates; species Lithobates sylvaticus. Next base: position 201,223,486 of record CM053037.1, on the reverse strand, counting down.
CTGGGGGGATCCGTAGTGGAGAAGGATCTGGGGGGATCCGTAGTGGAGAAGGATCTGGGGGTTTTGGTAGATCATAAGCTCAATAATAACATGCAATGCCAAGCTGCGGTTTCCAAAGCGAGCAAAGTCCTTTCTTGTATTAGGAGAGGGATGGACTCCAGAGAGAGAGATATCATCTGTACAAATCATTAGTAAGACCTCATCTGGAATATGCAGCTCAGTTTTGGGCACCAGTTCTCAAAAAGGATATCGGGGGAACTGGAGAAAGTGCAGAGAAGGGCAACCAAACTGATAAGAGGCATGGAGGAGCTCAGCTATGAGGAAAGATTAGAGGAACTGAATTTATTCTCTCTTGATAAGAGGAGAATAAGGGGGGATATGATCAACATGTACAAATATATAAGGGGTCCATATAGTGAACTTGGTGTTGAGTTATTCACTTTACAGTCAACACAGAGGACAAGGGGGCACTCTTTACGTCTAGAGGAAAAGAGATTTCATCTCCAAATACGGAAAGGTTTCTTCACAGTAAGAGCTGTGAAAATGTGGAATAGACTCCCTGCAGAGGTGGTTCTGGCTAACTCAGTAGATTGCTTTAAGAAAGGCCTGGATACTTTCCTAAATGTACAGAATATAACTGGGTACCAACATTTATAGGTAAAGTTGATCCAGGAAAATCCGATTGCCTCTCGGGGGATCAGGAAGGAATTTTTTCCCCTGTTTTAGCAAATTGGATCATGCTCTGCTGTATTTTTTTTTGCCTTCCTCTGGATCAACTGTGGGTATAGAATGGGGTATATGGGATTGTATGATATATATAATTATATATATATATATATATATATATATAATTATTATTTTTTTTTATTTGTGGTTTAACTGGATGGACTTGTGTCTTTTTTTAACCTAACTAACTATGTAAGTATGTATGTCACTGTACTAATGACAATGGCTGGCAAGGGGCTAGCATCAGGGGCGATCAAAGGGTTAAATGTGTGCACTGTCACTGTATGAAACAAAACACCTAAACACAGTTGTGCAACTTTGCCATATGTTAGCAAATCTGTTCATATCATCACAGCTACTTCATGTACCCAGGTGGATTATACCGCGATTTTTTATTTTTTATTTTTTTCATGACAAATTGGGCTTTCATTGGGTGGCAAATACAGCGCCTTGAAAAAGTATTCATACCCCTACATTTTCCACATTTTGTCATGTTACAACCACAGAACGTAAATGTATTTTATTGGGAATTTTATGTGATAGACGGTTTTGGAACTACATTTCCCATGATGCTTCACTACAATGCAGAGTGCCTGAGCATCATGGGAAATGTAGTTTCCAAAACATCTGGGGGGGGGTGCCAAGGTTCACCATCACTGTGATAGACCAACACAAAGTGGCACATAATTGTGAAGTGGAAGGAAAATGATAAATGGTTTTCACATTTTTTTTTTTTACAAATAAATATGTGTGGAGTACATTTTGTATGGCGCCCCCCGGAGTCAATACTTTGTAGAACCGCCTTTCTCTGCAATTACAGCTGCAAGTCTTTTTGGGGATGTCTCTACCAGCTTTGCACATCTAGAGAGGGACATTTTTGCCCATTCTTCTTTGTAAAATATCTCAAGCTCTGTCAGATTGGATGGAGAGCATCTGTGAACAGCAATTTTCAAGTCTTGCCACAGATTCTCAATGTGATTTAGGTCTGGTCTGTGACTGGGCCATTCTAACACATGAATATGCTTTGATCTAAACCATTCCATTGTAGCTCTGGGTGTTTGTTTCGGGTCGTTGTCCTGCTGGAAGGTGAACCTCCCCCCCCCCCCCCCCAGTCTCAAGTCTTTTGCAAAATCTAACAGGTTTTCTTCTAAGATTGTCCTGTATTTCTCTCCATCCATCTTCCCATCAACTCTGACCAGCTTCCCTGTCCCTGCTGAAGAAAAGCATCCCCACCACATGATACTGCCACCACCATGTTTCACAGTGGGGATGGTGTGTTCAGGGTGATGTGCAGTGTTAGTTTTTGGGGTTCTTGGTCACCTCCCTAAGGCCCTTCTCCCCCGATCGCTGAGTTTGGCCGGGGCGGCCCGCTCTAGGAAGAGTCCTGGTGGCTCCAAACTTCTATTTACGGATGATGGAGGTCACTGTGCTCTTTGGGTTTTCTGCACCCTTCCCCCGATCTGTGCCTCCATACAATACTGTCTGGGAGGTCTACAGACAATTCCTTGGACTTCATGGCTTGGTTTGTGCTCTGACACGCACTGTTACCTGTGGGACCTTTATATAGACAGGTGTGGCCTTTCCAAATCATGTCCAATCAACAGAATTTACCACAGGTGGACTCCAATCAAGTTGTAGAAACATCTCAAGGATGATCAGTGGAATCAGGAGGAACCTGAGATCAATTCTGCGTGTCATGGCAAA
>CM053037.1:201198399-201220556 GCA_028564925.1 Lithobates sylvaticus | reverse complement strand
GGGGACTTACTATCGTTCCCTTCTGCTAGACCTCCTCTGTAACTCAAAATATGTAACCATAAAAAAAAATTTAAGCGTCGACTATGGGGATTTTTAAATACCAAAGTTTGGCGCCATTCCACAAGCGCGTGCAATTTTGAAGCGTGACATGTCGGGTATCTATTTACTCGCCGTATCTTCATCTTTTACATTATGCAAAAAAAATTGGGCTAACTTTACTGTTTTTTAAAGAATGAAACAGTGTTTTTTTTAAAAAAAAATGCTGCGCAAATACCGTGCGAGATAAAAAGTTTGCAACGACCGCCATTGTATTCTTTAGGGTCTTTGCTAAAAAAAAAAAAAAACATATATAATGTTTGGGGGTTCTATGTTAATTTCTAGCAAAAAAATTTGGAATTTTACATGTAGGAGAGAAATGTCAGAATTGTCCTGATCGGACCAATGCCGATTGATCCAACAATGGTCCCTCCCACCTCCACACACACCTTGCAAGCCGAGGCTCCTCCCACATCACATCAGTATATGGAGTTCTCACCTGTTGGGGTCAGTTATTGATCCTTCAGTACTGCAGCTCATCATAATATAAAAAAAAATAAAAAATATCTATAAGCTGGTATTATAAAAGTATCTCTGGCACCGAGTCCTCCTCGAAATGATTGCGTTCTATCCTTCTGGGTCCTCGGAACATCACCAAAAAAATCCCCCCCCCCCCCCACCGAACAGAATCCCTATTAATAGCCAACGCTGACAAACATCGGAGCGCACCAGGAAGCCCCAATACACGTCTCCGGCGCTCGATCAGGAAAGAGAATGTTTGATGAAAGGCGGAAGGTAGGGGGAAGTTTTTCTTTCTGCTGAAAAACAAATCATCAACCAAAGATATTTCAACAAGTAGCAGAGGTTCCTGTTTTTCCTACTAAAAATATACAAACGTCTATTAAGCCCCGGAGTGTGGCGGAACTTGGTGGTTGATGAATCGTAATTGGAGGACGGGGGGGGGGGGGCGTATGGAGAGACGATGGCCGGGGCGTAGACTGGTCAGGGGGGGGGGGGCCGCCGCCCCCCCCCCCCCCCCCCCCCCCCCCCCCCAGCCTCTGAGTCTATCATGCCTGCCGCCAATCCACATTCCAGCATTGTCCCTGCCCCCTGCCCTCATCCCAATAGACCCCCCCAGGATCAATAGTCCCCCACCAGCAACAATCGATCCACCCCAATGTGCCCCCAATCCACATTCGAGCATTGTCCCTTGACCCTGCCCTCATCCCAATAGACCCCCCCAGCAACAATAGCCCCCCCCGGATCAATAGTCCCCCACCAGCAACAATAGATCCACCCCAGCAGCAATAGACTTCTGCCAGCAACAGTAGATCCCCCCGAAGCCAGCATTATTAGAACCTCCCGAAAGACAAAAAACAATAGACTGCACACAAAACAGTGGACCCCTAAGCAACAATACACCCCCCCCCCTTTTTTGTTTTTTTCTTTTTTTTTTGTATACCGTATATACTCTAGTATAAGCCGAGTTTTTCAGCAAATTTTTTTGTGCTGAAAATCCCCCCTCGGCTTATACTTGAGTCAAGCACTTTTCTTCAGCAGAGAATGACATTTTCCGACCGACTTTGGGGCCCCCGTATCTCGGGGCCTCTTGGTGCTAGGAACCAACACTACAACATATCCAAAGATGGGGTTCCTAAGATACGGGATACCGGGCCCCCAAAGTCGGTCCGGAAAATGTAATTCTCTGCTGCTTGACATTTTCTGAGCCGACTTTGGGGCCCCGTATCTTGAACCCCATCCTTGGATATGTTGTAGTGTTGGTTCGACTGAGTTTGCACACAAATTGGGGTTCCTAGCACCAAGTGGTCCCAAGATACGGGGGCCCCAAAGTCGGTCAACTGTGTCCATCTGCAGCAATGTCATTTCAGGACCCTTTGGGTCCAGAGACCCCAAATTTTGGCATCTAGGAACCCTTAACTACCAAGTTTGAAGTTTTGGTGACCTATGGCTGCAAATGGGCACAGTGAGGCTGCAAATGGGCATTGTTGACCCTCTTTTCACACTTACAGTAGCTGCGCATTTCTCACCCTAGGCTTATACTCGAGTCTATATGTTTTCCCAGTTTTTTTGTGGTAAAATTAGTCCCTCGGCTTATATTCGGTCGGCTTATACTCGAGTATATATGGTATAATCCCCCCCCCCCCCCCCCCCCCCCCCCCCCCCCCCCCCCCCCCCCCCCCCCCCCCCCCCCCCCCCCCCCCACCCCCCCCCCCCCCCCCCCCCCCCCCCCCCCCCCCACCCCCCCCCCCCCCCCCCCCCCCCCCCCCCCCCCCCCACCCCCCCCCCCCCCCCCCCCCCCCCCCCCCCCCCCCCCCCCCCCCCCCCCCCCCCCCCCCCCCCCCCCCCCACCCCCCCCCCCCCCCCCCCCCCCCCCCCCCCCCCCCCCCCCCCCCCCCCCCCCCCCCCCCCCCCCCCCCCCCCCCCCCCCCCCCCCCCCCCCCCCCCCCCCCCCCCCCCCCCCCCCCCCCCCCCCCCCCCCCCCCCCCCCCCCCCCCCCCCCCCCCCCCCCCCCCCCCCCCCCCCCCCCCCCCCCCCCCCCCCCCCCCCCCCCCCCCCCCCCCCCCCCCCCCCCCCCCCCCCCCCCCCCCCCCCCCCCCCCCCCCCCCCCCCCCCCCCCCCCCCCCCCCCCCCCCCCCCCCCCCCCCCCCCCCCCCCCCCCCCCCCCCCCCCCCCCCCCCCCCCCCCCCCCCCCCCCCCCCCCCCCCCCCCCCCCCCCCCCCCCCCCCCCCCCCCCCCCCCCCCCCCCCCCCCCCCCCCCCCCCCCCCCCCCCCCCCCCCCCCCCCCCCCCCCCCCCCCCCCCCCCCCCCCCCCCCCCCCCCCCCCCCCCCCCCCCCCCCCCCCCCCCCCCCCCCCCCCCCCCCCCCCCCCCCCCCCCCCCCCCCCCCCCCCCCCCCCCCCCCCCCCCCCCCCCCCCCCCCCCCCCCCCCCCCCCCCCCCCCCCCCCCCCCCCCCCCCCCCCCCCCCCCCCCCCCCCCCCCCCCCCCCCCCCCCCCCCCCCCCCCCCCCCCCCCCCCCCCCCCCCCCCCCCCCCCCCCCCCCCCCCCCCCCCCCCCCCCCCCCCCCCCCCCCCCCCCCCCCCCCCCCCCCCCCCCCCCCCCCCCCCCCCCCCCCCCCCCCCCCCCCCCCCCCCCCCCCCCCCCCCCCCCCCCCCCCCCCCCCCCCCCCCCCCCCCCCCCCCCCCCCCCCCCCCCCCCCCCCCCCCCCCCCCCCCCCCCCCCCCCCCCCCCCCCCCCCCCCCCCCCCCCCCCCCCCCCCCCCCCCCCCCCCCCCCCCCCCCCCCCCCCCCCCCCCCCCCCCCCCCCCCCCCCCCCCCCCCCCCCCCCCCCCCCCCCCCCCCCCCCCCCCCCCCCCCCCCCCCCCCCCCCCCCCCCCCCCCCCCCCCCCCCCCCCCCCCCCCCCCCCCCCCCCCCCCCCCCCCCCCCCCCCCCCCCCCCCCCCCCCCCCCCCCCCCCCCCCCCCCCCCCCCCCCCCCCCCCCCCCCCCCCCCCCCCCCCCCCCCCCCCCCCCCCCCCCCCCCCCCCCCCCCCCCCCCCCCCCCCCCCCCCCCCCCCCCCCCCCCCCCCCCCCCCCCCCCCCCCCCCCCCCCCCCCCCCCCCCCCCCCCCCCCCCCCCCCCCCCCCCCCCCCCCCCCCCCCCCCCCCCCCCCCCCCCCCCCCCCCCCCCCCCCCCCCCCCCCCCCCCCCCCCCCCCCCCCCCCCCCCCCCCCCCCCCCCCCCCCCCCCCCCCCCCCCCCCCCCCCCCCCCCCCCCCCCCCCCCCCCCCCCCCCCCCCCCCCCCCCCCCCCCCCCCCCCCCCCCCCCCCCCCCCCCCCCCCCCCCCCCCCCCCCCCCCCCCCCCCCCCCCCCCCCCCCCCCCCCCCCCCCCCCCCCCCCCCCCCCCCCCCCCCCCCCCCCCCCCCCCCCCCCCCCCCCCCCCCCCCCCCCCCCCCCCCCCCCCCCCCCCCCCCCCCCCCCCCCCCCCCCCCCCCCCCCCCCCCCCCCCCCCCCCCCCCCCCCCCCCCCCCCCCCCCCCCCCCCCCCCCCCCCCCCCCCCCCCCCCCCCCCCCCCCCCCCCCCCCCCCCCCCCCCCCCCCCCCCCCCCCCCCCCCCCCCCCCCCCCCCCCCCCCCCCCCCCCCCCCCCCCCCCCCCCCCCCCCCCCCCCCCCCCCCCCCCCCCCCCCCCCCCCCCCCCCCCCCCCCCCCCCCCCCCCCCCCCCCCCCCCCCCCCCCCCCCCCCCCCCCCCCCCCCCCCCCCCCCCCCCCCCCCCCCCCCCCCCCCCCCCCCCCCCCCCCCCCCCCCCCCCCCCCCCCCCCCCCCCCCCCCCCCCCCCCCCCCCCCCCCCCCCCCCCCCCCCCCCCCCCCCCCCCCCCCCCCCCCCCCCCCCCCCCCCCCCCCCCCCCCCCCCCCCCCCCCCCCCCCCCCCCCCCCCCCCCCCCCCCCCCCCCCCCCCCCCCCCCCCCCCCCCCCCCCCCCCCCCCCCCCCCCCCCCCCCCCCCCCCCCCCCCCCCCCCCCCCCCCCCCCCCCCCCCCCCCCCCCCCCCCCCCCCCCCCCCCCCCCCCCCCCCCCCCCCCCCCCCCCCCCCCCCCCCCCCCCCCCCCCCCCCCCCCCCCCCCCCCCCCCCCCCCCCCCCCCCCCCCCCCCCCCCCCCCCCCCCCCCCCCCCCCCCCCCCCCCCCCCCCCCCCCCCCCCCCCCCCCCCCCCCCCCCCCCCCCCCCCCCCCCCCCCCCCCCCCCCCCCCCCCCCCCCCCCCCCCCCCCCCCCCCCCCCCCCCCCCCCCCCCCCCCCCCCCCCCCCCCCCCCCCCCCCCCCCCCCCCCCCCCCCCCCCCCCCCCCCCCCCCCCCCCCCCCCCCCCCCCCCCCCCCCCCCCCCCCCCCCCCCCCCCCCCCCCCCCCCCCCCCCCCCCCCCCCCCCCCCCCCCCCCCCCCCCCCCCCCCCCCCCCCCCCCCCCCCCCCCCCCCCCCCCCCCCCCCCCCCCCCCCCCCCCCCCCCCCCCCCCCCCCCCCCCCCCCCCCCCCCCCCCCCCCCCCCCCCCCCCCCCCCCCCCCCCCCCCCCCCCCCCCCCCCCCCCCCCCCCCCCCCCCCCCCCCCCCCCCCCCCCCCCCCCCCCCCCCCCCCCCCCCCCCCCCCCCCCCCCCCCCCCCCCCCCCCCCCCCCCCCCCCCCCCCCCCCCCCCCCCCCCCCCCCCCCCCCCCCCCCCCCCCCCCCCCCCCCCCCCCCCCCCCCCCCCCCCCCCCCCCCCCCCCCCCCCCCCCCCCCCCCCCCCCCCCCCCCCCCCCCCCCCCCCCCCCCCCCCCCCCCCCCCCCCCCCCCCCCCCCCCCCCCCCCCCCCCCCCCCCCCCCCCCCCCCCCCCCCCCCCCCCCCCCCCCCCCCCCCCCCCCCCCCCCCCCCCCCCCCCCCCCCCCCCCCCCCCCCCCCCCCCCCCCCCCCCCCCCCCCCCGGCCCCCCCCCCCCCCCCCCCCCCCCCCCCCCCCCCCCCCCCCCCCCCCCCCCCCCCCCCCCCCCCCCCCCCCCCCCCCCCCCCCCCCCCCCCCCCCCCCCCCCCCCCCCCCCCCCCCCCCCCCCCCCCCCCCCCCCCCCCCCCCCCCCCCCCCCCCCCCCCCCCCCCCCCCCCCCCCCCCCCCCCCCCCCCCCCCCCCCCCCCCCCCCCCCCCCCCCCCCCCCCCCCCCCCCCCCCCCCCCCCCCCCCCCCCCCCCCCCCCCCCCCCCCCCCCCCCCCCCCCCCCCCCCCCCCCCCCCCCCCCCCCCCCCCCCCCCCCCCCCCCCCCCCCCCCCCCCCCCCCCCCCCCCCCCCCCCCCCCCCCCCCCCCCCCCCCCCCCCCCCCCCCCCCCCCCCCCCCCCCCCCCCCCCCCCCCCCCCCCCCCCCCCCCCCCCCCCCCCCCCCCCCCCCCCCCCCCCCCCCCCCCCCCCCCCCCCCCCCCCCCCCCCCCCCCCCCCCCCCCCCCCCCCCCCCCCCCCCCCCCCCCCCCCCCCCCCCCCCCCCCCCCCCCCCCCCCCCCCCCCCCCCCCCCCCCCCCCCCCCCCCCCCCCCCCCCCCCCCCCCCCCCCCCCCCCCCCCCCCCCCCCCCCCCCCCCCCCCCCCCCCCCCCCCCCCCCCCCCCCCCCCCCCCCCCCCCCCCCCCCCCCCCCCCCCCCCCCCCCCCCCCCCCCCCCCCCCCCCCCCCCCCCCCCCCCCCCCCCCCCCCCCCCCCCCCCCCCCCCCCCCCCCCCCCCCCCCCCCCCCCCCCCCCCCCCCCCCCCCCCCCCCCCCCCCCCCCCCCCCCCCCCCCCCCCCCCCCCCCCCCCCCCCCCCCCCCCCCCCCCCCCCCCCCCCCCCCCCCCCCCCCCCCCCCCCCCCCCCCCCCCCCCCCCCCCCCCCCCCCCCCCCCCCCCCCCCCCCCCCCCCCCCCCCCCCCCCCCCCCCCCCCCCCCCCCCCCCCCCCCCCCCCCCCCCCCCCCCCCCCCCCCCCCCCCCCCCCCCCCCCCCCCCCCCCCCCCCCCCCCCCCCCCCCCCCCCCCCCCCCCCCCCCCCCCCCCCCCCCCCCCCCCCCCCCCCCCCCCCCCCCCCCCCCCCCCCCCCCCCCCCCCCCCCCCCCCCCCCCCCCCCCCCCCCCCCCCCCCCCCCCCCCCCCCCCCCCCCCCCCCCCCCCCCCCCCCCCCCCCCCCCCCCCCCCCCCCCCCCCCCCCCCCCCCCCCCCCCCCCCCCCCCCCCCCCCCCCCCCCCCCCCCCCCCCCCCCCCCCCCCCCCCCCCCCCCCCCCCCCCCCCCCCCCCCCCCCCCCCCCCCCCCCCCCCCCCCCCCCCCCCCCCCCCCCCCCCCCCCCCCCCCCCCCCCCCCCCCCCCCCCCCCCCCCCCCCCCCCCCCCCCCCCCCCCCCCCCCCCCCCCCCCCCCCCCCCCCCCCCCCCCCCCCCCCCCCCCCCCCCCCCCCCCCCCCCCCCCCCCCCCCCCCCCCCCCCCCCCCCCCCCCCCCCCCCCCCCCCCCCCCCCCCCCCCCCCCCCCCCCCCCCCCCCCCCCCCCCCCCCCCCCCCCCCCCCCCCCCCCCCCCCCCCCCCCCCCCCCCCCCCCCCCCCCCCCCCCCCCCCCCCCCCCCCCCCCCCCCCCCCCCCCCCCCCCCCCCCCCCCCCCCCCCCCCCCCCCCCCCCCCCCCCCCCCCCCCCCCCCCCCCCCCCCCCCCCCCCCCCCCCCCCCCCCCCCCCCCCCCCCCCCCCCCCCCCCCCCCCCCCCCCCCCCCCCCCCCCCCCCCCCCCCCCCCCCCCCCCCCCCCCCCCCCCCCCCCCCCCCCCCCCCCCCCCCCCCCCCCCCCCCCCCCCCCCCCCCCCCCCCCCCCCCCCCCCCCCCCCCCCCCCCCCCCCCCCCCCCCCCCCCCCCCCCCCCCCCCCCCCCCCCCCCCCCCCCCCCCCCCCCCCCCCCCCCCCCCCCCCCCCCCCCCCCCCCCCCCCCCCCCCCCCCCCCCCCCCCCCCCCCCCCCCCCCCCCCCCCCCCCCCCCCCCCCCCCCCCCCCCCCCCCCCCCCCCCCCCCCCCCCCCCCCCCCCCCCCCCCCCCCCCCCCCCCCCCCCCCCCCCCCCCCCCCCCCCCCCCCCCCCCCCCCCCCCCCCCCCCCCCCCCCCCCCCCCCCCCCCCCCCCCCCCCCCCCCCCCCCCCCCCCCCCCCCCCCCCCCCCCCCCCCCCCCCCCCCCCCCCCCCCCCCCCCCCCCCCCCCCCCCCCCCCCCCCCCCCCCCCCCCCCCCCCCCCCCCCCCCCCCCCCCCCCCCCCCCCCCCCCCCCCCCCCCCCCCCCCCCCCCCCCCCCCCCCCCCCCCCCCCCCCCCCCCCCCCCCCCCCCCCCCCCCCCCCCCCCCCCCCCCCCCCCCCCCCCCCCCCCCCCCCCCCCCCCCCCCCCCCCCCCCCCCCCCCCCCCCCCCCCCCCCCCCCAGCATTAATAGACCCTCCCACAGACAGCAACAACAGACCTCCCACAAAACAGTAGATCCCCCAGCAGCCAGCAAGACTAGACCCCTCCCCAGCACTATAAGACTTCTACCCCCCCAGGACTAGTAGCCCATTGTCAGTGGAGGGAATAGTGCCCCATCATTGGTATCAGTGGAAGGAATAGTGCCCCATCATTGGTGTCAGTGGGAGGAATAGTGCCCCATCATTGGTGTCAGTGGGAGGAATAGTGCCCCATCATTGGTATCAGTGGGAGGAATAGTGCCCCATCATTGGTATCAGTGGAAGGAATAGTGCCCCATCATTGGTGTCAGTGGGGAGGAATAGTGCCCCATCATTGGTGTCAGTGGGAGGAATAGTGCCCCATCATTGATGTCAGTGGGAGGAATAGTGTCCCATCATTGATGTCAGTGGGAGGAATAGTGCCCCATCATTGATGTCAGTGGGAGGAATAGTGCCCCATCATTGGTGTCAGTGGGAGGAATAGTGTCCCATCATTGATGTCAGTGGGGAGGAATAGTGCCCCATCATTGGTATCAGTGGGAGGAATAGTGCCCCATCATTGGTGTCAGTGGGAGGAATAGTGTCCCATCATTGGTATCAGTGGAGGGAATAGTGCCCCATCATTGGTATCAGTGGGAGGAATAGTGTCCCATCATTGGTATCAGTGGAGGGATAGTGCCCCATCATTGGTATCAGTGAGAGGAATAGTGCCCCATCATTGGTGTCAGTGGGAGGAATAGTGTCCCCATCATTGGTATCAGTGGGAGGAATAGTGTCCCATCATTGATGTCAGTGGGAGGAAAAGTGCCCATCATTGGTGTCAGTGGGAGGAATAGTGCCCCATCATTGGTGTCAGTGGGAGGAATAGTGCCCCATCATTGGTGTCAGTGGATGGAATAGTGCCCCATCATTGGTGTCAGTGGGAGGAATAGTGTCCCATCATTGGTATCAGTGGGAGGAATAGTGTCCCATCATTGGTATCAGTGGAGGAATAGTGCCCCATCATTGGTATCAGTGGAGGAATAGTGCCCCATCATTGGTGTCAGTGGGAGGAATAGTGTCCCATCATTGGTGCCAGTGGGAGGAATAGTGTCCCATCATTGGTGCCAGTGGGAGGAATAGTGCCCCATCATTGGTGCCAGTGGGAGGAATCGTGTCCCATCATTGGTGTCAGTGGGAGGAATAGTGCCCCATCATTGGTGTCAGTGGGAGGAATAGTGTCCCATCATTGGTATCAGTGGGAGGAATAGTGTCCCATCATTGATGTCAGTGGGAGGAAAAGTGCCCCATCATTGGTGTCAGTGGGAGGAATAGTGTCCCATCATTGATGTCAGTGGGAGGAAAAGTGCCCCATCATTGGTATCAGTGGGAGGAATAGTGCCCCATCATTGATGTCAGTGGGAGGAATAGTGCCCCATCATTGGTATCAGTGGGAGGAATAGTGCCCCATCATTGGTGTCAGTGGGAGGAATAGTGTCCCATCATTGGTATCAGTGGAGGGAATAGTGTCCCATCATTGATGTCAGTGGGAGGAAAAGTGCCCCATCATTGATGTCAGTGGGAGGAAAAGTGCCCCATCATTGGTGTCAGTGGGAGGAATAGTGCCCCATCATTGGTGTCAGTGGGAGGAATAGTGCCCCATCATTGGTGTCAGTGGATGGAATAGTGTTCCATCATTGGTGTCGGTGGGGAGGAATAGTGCCCCATCATTGGTGGTGTCAGTGGGAGGAATAGTGTTCCATCATTGGTGTCGGTGGGAGGAATAGTGCCCCATCATTGGTGTCAGTGGGAGGAATAGTGCCCCATCATTGGTATCAGTGGGAGGAATAGTGCCCCATCATTGGTATCAGTGGGAGGAATAGTGTCCCATCATTGGTGTCAGTGGGAGGAATAGTGTCCCATCATTGGTATCAGTGGGAGGAATAGTGTTCCATCATTGGTGTCAGTGGGAGGAATAGTGCCCCATCATTGGTATCAGTGGGAGGAATAGTGTCCCATCATTGGTGTCAGTGGGAGGAATAGTGTCCCATCATTGGTGTCAGTGGGAGGAATAGTGTCCCATCATTGGTATCAGTGGGAGGAATAGTGTTCCATCATTGGTGTCAGTGGGAGGAATAGTGCCCCATCATTGGTATCAGTGGGAGGAATAGTGTCCCATCATTGGTGTCAGTGGGAGGAATAGTGCCCCATCATTGGTGTCAGTGGGAGGAATAGTGTTCCATCATTGGTGTCAGTGGGAGGAATAGTGCCCCATCATTGGTGTCAGCGGGAGGAATAGTGCCCCATCATTGGTATCAGTGGGAGGAATAGTGTCCCCTCATTGGTATCAGTGGGAGGAATAGTGCCCCATCATTGGTATCAGTGGGAGGAATAGTGTCCCCTCATTGGTATCAGTGGGAGGAATAGTGTCCCCTCATTGGTATCAGTGGGAGGAATAGTGCCCCCATCATTGGTATCAGTGGGAGGAATAGTGTCCCATCATTGGTATCAGTGGAGGAATAGTGCCCCATCATTTCTATTGTTGCTGTCAGTGGCAAGAATCATGCCCCCATTGTTGGTGTCAGTAGAAGGAATAGTACCCCAAGGGCCAAATAATGGCAAGCAAAGGGCCACAGTTTGAAGACCACTGTTCTAGAGTGTTGCTGGGGAATGGGGTCTATTTTTCGGGGGGGGGGGGGGGTTGTTGGGGGGTCTATGGTTTATGGCTGCTGAGTGATATATTGTTGTTGGGGGGTTGTCTATTGTTGCTGCAGGGGATTTATTGTTGCTGTAGAGATCTACTATTTTGGGTCTGTTTCTGTCAGTGGGAGTGTCTATTAATGCTGCTGGGGGGGGGGATCTACTGTTGCCGTAAGTGAGCGTTAGGCAAGGACGGACATTTTTCGCGGGTCTGCTGAGTCACCTCCTAGATGTCTATGAGATAAGAATAGAACGTGGTTTTATGGTTTATGTTACCCTAATAATGACCTTCCCCTTTTTTGCTCCTTTTTGGTTGTTAAATATACCATAGAAAGTGTTTTTGTATATGGAGAGTGTCCGGCGGGCAGCAGGCTGGGCTAGAACCCGGATCCCTCGGACTCCGCACTCACCCTATGGGCGGAGCCCTCCAGCAATCGCGGCTCCCCTGGTGCCCGACGCAGCGACTTCTGCATTGACCCGGTCTTTGGCTTCCTGTTCTGATTGGCCAGGGCCACCCTGATGTATATAGGCAGGGATACTGTTACATTTAGTTGCCAGGCAGTAGTAGCCTTGGCCAATTGCTAGGAGGTCAACTGACTTCGCCCCAATTCTGGAATTGCTGCACTTCTCTCTTCTGCCGCTAGGTGGCCGGGTACTTGGCGACATTAGATAAGACAAGGGCATTGCAAGGACAGGTTAGGAGTATATGGGGTATCTCAGCCAATGGGCAGGGGTTTTCTTGACTCCCTTGGCCTGCTGGGAGAGCCTATATATTTGGATGGGGTCAGGTGATCGGGGTTCTGTGCCACCTGGATGGCTGTCTGGGTGTATGTGTGTTGTGCTGCCCTGGGCTGCTAGGCCGGAGTTTGGGCCTATCCCGGGCACACCTGGTTGCTAGACTGTCTGAGGGCCTATACAGAAGCAAGAGAGCAGCGCAGGGTTGGGATTGCGGCTTGCAGTCCAACCAGCAGTGACGGTTCTGCCGACCAGGGAACCTGTCGTAGTCGGAGGTAGAGGGGAAGCTGTCACCACTAAGGGACCATCCACCTTATTATCAGGGACCAGAGTGAGTAGCTGAAGCAAATACCGGAGCAGTATTCTCACCAACCGGGGATGGTGAAGGATTGGCAAACTTCAGCAAGTGCCAAGCCAGGGACCCGGCCAGTGGAGGTGACGCTTGCAGAGGAGTATTGTGTGCCAAGTCATGGACCCAGCAGGCCAGTGGGGTGATGCTTGAGGAGTATATGTGAGTGCCAAGCTAGGGACCCAGCAGGGAAGCGGGGTGAGGCTTAAGGAGTATCTGTGAGTGCCAAGCTAGGGACCCAGCAGGGAAGCGGGGTGAGGCTTGAGGAGTATCTGTGAGTGCCAAGCTAGGGACCCAGCAGGGAAGCGGGGTGAGGCTTGAGGAGTATCTGTGAGTGCCAAGCTAGGGACCCAGCAGGGAAATGGGGTGATGCTTGAGGAGTATCTGTGAGTGCCAAGCTAGGGACCCAGCAGGGAAGCGGGGTGAGGCTTGAGGAGTATCTGTGAGTGCCAAGCTAGGGACCCAGCAGGGAAGCGGGGTGAGGCTTGAGGAGTATCTGTGAGTGCCAAGCTAGGGACCCAGCAGGGAAGCGGGGGTGAGGCTTGAGGAGTATCTGTGAGTGCCAAGCTAGGGACCCAGCAGGGAAGCGGGGTGAGGCTTGAGGAGTATCTGTGAGTGCCAAGCTAGGGACCCAGCAGGGAAATGGGGTGATGCTTGAGGAGTATCTGTGAGTGCCAAGCTAGGGACCCAGCAGTGAAGAGGGGTGATGCTTGAGGAGTATCTGTGAGTGCCAAGCTAGGGACCCAGCAGGGAAGCGGGGTGAGGCTTGAGGAGTATCTGGGAGTGCCAAGCTAGGGACCCAGCAGGGAAGCGGGGTGAGGCTTGAGGAGTATCTGTGAGTGCCAAGCTAGGGACCCAGCAGGGAAGCGGGGTGAGGCTTGAGGAGTATCTGGCAGTGCCAAGCTAGGGACCCAGCAGGGAAGCGGGGTGAGGCTTGAGGGGTATCTGTGAGTGCCAAGCTAGGGACCCAGCAGGGAAGCGGGGTGAGGCATGAGGAGTATCTGTGAGTGCCAAGCTAGGGACCCAGCAGGGAAGCGGGGTGATGCTTGAGGAGTATCTGTGAGTGCCAAGCTAGGGACCCAGAAGGGAAGTGGCGCTTGAGTATCTGTGAGTGTCAAGCTAGGGACCCAGCAGGGAAGCGGGGTGATGCTTGAGGAGTATCTGTGAGTGCCATCTAGGGACCCAGCAGGGAAGCGGGGTGAGGCTTGAGGAGTATCTGTGAGTGCCAAGCTAGGGACCCAGCAGGGAAGCGGGGTGATGCTTGAGGAGTATCTGTGAGTGCCACGCTAGGGACCCAGCAGGGAAGCGGGGTGATACTTGAGGAGTATCTGTGAGTGCCATCTAGGGACCCAGCAGGGAAGCGGGGTGATACTTGAGGAGTATCTGTGAGTGCCATCTAGGGACCCAGCAGGGAAGCGGGGTGATGCTTGAGGAGTATCTGTGAGTGCCATCTAGGGACCCAGCAGGGAAGCGGGTGACCCTTGAGGAGTATCTGTGAGTGCCAAGCTAGGGACCCAGCAGGGAAGCGGGGTGACACTTGAGAAAGATACTGAGTGAGAAGGTTGGAAGAGCTCATGACATCCAGTGGCAGTGGATCAGCAAGTCTAGTGAAAGAGACTGGGAGCTCAGTGGAGTGAAGATCTACAAGAAGTGGTTGTAGAAGAAGTAAAGAAGTTTGTTACAACTTGTGTTAGGAACTGTTATAAGACGGTTGCCATAGGAGACGGCGCTCCTACTGGTGCAGATGTGGTGTCTTGCTGATGCCTTTCCTCGCATGGCTGTCTACCTATAGTAATTTTGGGTCTTCCAATTAACATTGCAACCACTAAAGGGTGTCCTGGCCCCAACCCTCTCTCCCACAGTTCTCTTCAAGAGAGAATATATCTCTTTGCATTCAAGAAGTGTCTGGCGCCCATGAAATCTACCTTACATCACACCCACCATGCCGTGTAACCCACTCTACACAGAAGGATGTCGGCAGGGGTCCCGGGACCTCGCTACCTACTTTAACCACTTCAGCCCCGGACCAATTTGCAGCAAAGGACCAGGCCCCTTTTTGCGATTCGGCACTGCGTCGCTTTAACTGACAATTGCGCGGTCGTGCGACGTGGCTCCCAAACAAAATTGGCGTCTTTTTTCCCACAAATAGAGCTTTCTTTTGGTGGTATTTGATCGCCCCTGCGGTTTTTATTTTTTGCGCTATAAACAAAAATAGAGCGACAATTTTGAAAAAAAAGCAATATTTTTTACTTTTTGCTATAATAAATATCCCCAAAAAATATATAAAAATTTTTTTTCCTCAGTTTAGGCCGATACGTATTCTTCTACATATTTTTAGTAAAAAAAAATCGCAATTAGCGATTATTGATTGGTTTGCGCAAAAGTTATAGCGTTTACAAAATAGGGGATAGTTTTATAGCATTTTTATTAATATTTTTTTTTTTTTACTAGTAATGGCGGCGATCAGCGATTTTTATCGTGACTGCGACATTTTGGCGGACACATCGGACATTTTTAACACATTTTTGGGACCATTGTCATTTATACAGCAATCAGTGATATTTAAATGCATTGATTCCTGTATAAATGACACTGGCAGTGAAAGAGTTAACCACTAGGGGGCGGGGAGGGGTTATGGTGTGTGACGTGTGTTTTTTTTTTACATTAGGGGGCGTGGCTGACGTCTGACGTCATTGATCGGGTTTCCCGATGACCGGGAACAGCCGATCAGTGACAGGCAGTGTAGGAAGCGCGGGGAGAGGTTTGTTTACACAGACCTCTCCCCGTTCTTCAGCTCTGTGACCGATCGCGGGACACCAGCGGCGATCAGGTCCGCTGGTCCCGCGGCCGTGGTCACAGAGCTCCCGACCGGGTCGCGAGAGCGCGCGACCCACGGCTAGGCTTTTAAAGGGCCACGTACCTGTACGTGGTTTTGCCTAGCCGCGCCATTCTGCCGACGTATATTGGCCTGAGGCGGTCGGGAAGCGGTTAATTTAAAAAGCTGAAGAGGAAGGTGTAATACTTGTCCTATAAGGAGGTTAGAGGTTCCTCCGGCAGGTGTCTGGGTGCGTTAATCACTAAACCATTTCATTGGAAGTAACGCGTTTCGCACGACTGGTTTTTGAATGCTGCAGAGCTTCCTGTGGACCCGCAGCCCATCCTTTCCCACCACTCGCCCCCCCCCCCCCCCCCGTGAACCCGACCTCCAGTATCCTGGAACTTTTTATAGACAAGCAAGGCCAACGCTGGAGGACAAACCCTTTGTCTATTGTTCTTTACTTTCCCTTATCCCATGGGCACCCAATGACCTTCCCGATTTACCGAAAAAGTGGCGAGGATTTTCTGGAGGTGCGATTTTTTTATTTTTTTTTTATTTTTTTTTTAAATATCCAAAACAAAAGTAAAATTCACAAAAGCTGCAGAAAATAGTTCTGTGTGAACGTCGCTCGGGGGCTGAAGAGAAAAGCCTCAAATCTTGTGGCGGGGGGAGCTCTGGTTATCAGCGGAGAAATAAAAGCGTCTGAACAATTACTGATATTCAGAGCAGTCACAAGTTTTGTCACAAGCGACACGCGGCTCAACCGCCACGGGCCGAAAATAACTCGCACACACAAAAAAAGGAAAAAAAAATAAAAAATAGCTGAACACCTGCAACACTCAGAATGTGGGGGGGGGGGGGGAGAGGAAATCAATAGGGGGGCGTGTATAAACACGGGGAGTGCAGGAACGTGCGCCTTTTTTTATTTTTTTATTCGCTGGATCCGCCGCACATTCACCATATTTTTTTTTTTTTTGCGCTATAAACAAAAAAAAAAAAAAGAAAGACAATTTAGAAAAACGAAAAGCAATATTTTCTACTTCTATAAAACATTAAACATATAAAAAAAATTTTAAAAATCGAATTTCTTCACCAATTTCGGTCAATCTGTATCCTGCTACATATTTTTGGTAAAAAAAATTGAATCCCAATAAGCGTATATTGATTGGTTTGCACAAAAGTTATGGCGGCAATTAGTAACTTATTATAGTGGGACTGCGATATTTGCGGCAGACAAATCTGACGGTTTTTACACTTCTTTGGGGACCAGCGACACTAATACAGTGATCAGTGCTAAAAATATGCACTGTCACTGTACTAATGACACTGGCTGGAAAAGGGGTTAACATCGGAGGCGATTAAAGGGTTAATTGTGTTCCTAGCCAGTGTTTGGGTACAGTGGGGGAGGTGCTTGTACTAAGGAAAAGCATGGATGCATGTCTCTGCTTTGCAGGAACACACAGGCCCCTCCCACAGCTCTGCACTCTCTCCTTGTATAGGGTGACTGGTCTTGTCTCCATTTTGTGCAGACAGCCTATAGTGGGTGGAGCTTGCTGGGCCCCTCCCACAGCTCTGCACTCTCTCCTTGTGCAGGGTGACTGGTCTTGTCTCAGCCCCTCCTGTAGTTTTCTGCACAGCCTATAGTGGGTGGAGCTTGCTGGGCCCCTCCCACAGCTCTGCACTCTCTCCTTGTGCAGAGTGACTGGTCTTGTCTCCGCCCCTCCTGTAGTTTTCTGCAGACAGCCTATAGTGGGTGGAGCTTGCTGGGCCCTCCCACAGCTCTGCTCTCTCCTTGTGCAGGGGGACTGGCCTTTTCTCCGCCCCCTCCTGTAGTTTTCTGCAGTCAGCCTGTGGTGGGTGGAGCCTGCTGGGCCCCTCCCACAGCTCTGCTCTCTCTCTTTTTGTGCAGGGGGACGGGGTCTTGTCCCCTTTCTGTAGTTTTTTGCAGGCAGCCTATAGTGGGTGGAGCTTTCTAGACACCTCCCACAGCTCTGCTCTTTCTCCTTATGCAGGGGGACGGGTCTTGTCTCCGCCCCCTTCTGTAGTTTTCTGCAGACAGCCTGTAGTGCAGGGGTAGGGAACCTCGGCTCTCCAGCTGTTTTGTGGGTGGGGCCTGCTAGGCCCCTCCCACAGCTTTGCTCTCGCTCCTTGTACAGGTAGATTGGTCTTGTCTCCGCCCCTCCTGTAGTTTTCTACAGGCAGCCTATAATGGGTGGAGCTTTCTAGGCCCCTCCCACAGCTCTGCACTCTCTCCTTGTGCAAGGTGACTGGTCTTGTCTCCGCCCCCTCCTGTAGTTTTCTACAGGCAGCCTATAATGTGTGGAGCTTTCTAGGCCCCTCCCACAGCTCTGCACTCTCTCCTTGTGAAGGGTGACTGGTCTTGTTTCCGCCCCCTCCTGTAGTTTTCTGAAGGCAGCCTATAGTGGGTGGAGCTTGCTTGGCCCCTCCCACAGCTCTGCACTCTCTCCTTGTGCAAGGTGACTGGTCTTGTCTCCGCCCCCCCTCCTGTAGTTTTCTGCAGTCAGCCTGTGGTGGGTGGAGCCTGCTGGGCCCCTCCCACAGCTCTGCTCTCTCTCTTCTTGTGCAAGGTGACTGGTCTTGTCGTCTCCCCCTTCTGTAGTTTTTTTGCAGGCAGCCTATAGTGGGTGGAGCTTTCTAGACACCTCCCACAGCTCTGCTCTTTCTCCTTATGCAAGGTGACGGGTCTTGTCTGCGCCCCCCTCCTGTAGTTTTCTGCAGACAGTCTGTAGTGCAGGGGTAGGGAACCTCGGCTCTCCAGCTGTTTTGTGGGTGGGGCCTGCTAGGCCCCTCCCACAGCTTTGCTCTCGCTCCTTGTACAGGTAGATTGGTCTTGTCTCCGCCCCCTCCTGTAGTTTTCCACACGCAGCCTATAATGAGTGGAGCTTTCTAGGCCCCTCCCACAGCTCTGCACTCTCTCCTTGTGCAGGGTGACTGGTCTTGTCATCGCCCCCTCCTGTAGTTTTCTGAAGGCAGCCTATAGTGGGTGGAGCTTGCTTGGCCCCTCCCACAGCTCTGCTCGTTCTCCTTGCGCAGGTTTACTGGTCTTGTCTCCACCCCCTACTGTAGTTTTCTGCAGGCAGATTGTGGTGGGTGGAGCCCGCTGGGCCCCTCCCACAGCTCTGCACTCTCTCCTTGTGCAGGGTGACTGGTCTTGTCTCCGCCCCTCCTGCAGTTTTTTACAGGCAGCCTATAATGGGTGGAGCTTTCTAGGCCCCTCCCACAGCTCTGCACTCTCTCCTTGTGCAGGGTCACTGGTCTTGTCTCCACCCTCTACTGTAGTTTTCTGCAGGCAGATTGTGGTGGGTGGAGCCCGCTGGGCCCCTCCCACAGCTCTGCTCTCTGCACAGGTGTGTGAAGTCTCAATGATAGTGTCACTTCCACCCAGGGGCGGACTGACGACTCATGGGGCCCCCGGGCAATAGGAGATTATGGGGCCCCCGGGCAATAGGAGATTATGGGGCCCCCAGGCAATCAGAGATTATGGGGCCACACAGTATACACAGACATGTTTCTATTGGCTGAGAAGGTACTGGAGAGGTGGGGCAGCTATAATCTCTGGATTTTTAGACCAAAAGAATGTCGGTAAGGGACATTTCAGAGACAAATGTAAAAAAAAAACACAGATTTTTACATACCGTCCCTGGTTTTACTGAGGCTGGCAACCCTGATGGGGCCCCCTAGTGGCCCGGGGCCCTCGGGCAGTGCCCGAGTGGTCGAATGGTCAGTCCGCCCCTGCTTCCACCTTTTACAAGGTAATATCTGGGTTTGTAAAGGCATTTGGCGCTCACAAAGTGGATTTATCTCCTTTTGTGGTGACTGAGGAATTGTGTAACCAGTTTAGATACAAATAGAATCAGCAGTAATGAAGAGAGTAACATGTTCTGGAAAGTGTTATTCAATTAGATCAGAATGAGAAGATTTGGATTGATTGGCTGAATGTGATTAGTTAATTAGAGTCGGACTGCTGGGGGGGCCGACCAGCTTTCTGAGTAGTTCAAGGCAGAAGTTTTATTTTTGTTTTTTTACAAGAATTCCTTCTCTGCATTAAGGTAAAAAAAAAAAACTTTTAGGTGACGCTCCCCCCTCACAGGGGCCGTTCTCACTAGAATACAGTGTGGGAGAACCGCGTGGCAGAACCGCACTGCCCCTGCGATCTGGGGGGGGGGGGGGGGGGGGGGGTCAGTCCACTTCACATCCAGGCCAATTCTGACATTTCTCTCCTACATGTAAAATTCATAATTTTTTTGCTCGAAAATTACATAGAACCCCCAAACGTTTTTTTTTTTTTTAGCAAAGACCCTAGAGAATACAATGGCGGTCGTTGCAACTTTTTATCTCGCACGGTATTTGCACAGCAATTTTTCGAACACGTTTTTTTCAGAAAAAAAAACAATTTCATGCTTAAGAAAAAAAACAAAGCAGTAAAGTTAGCCCAATTTTTTTTTGCATAATGTGAAAGATGAAGATACGCCGAGTAAATAGATACCCAACATGTCACGCTTCAAAATTGCACGCGCTCGTGGAATGGCGCCAAACTTTGGTATTTAAAAATCCCCATAGGCGACGCTTTAAAAATTTTTTTTACTAGTTACATGTTTTGAGTTACAGAGGAGGTCTAGGGCTAGAATTATTGCTCTCGCTCTAACGTTCGCGGCGATACCTCACATGTGTTGTTTGAACACCGTTTTCATATGTGGGCGGGACTTACGTATGCCTTCGCTTCTGCGTACGAGCTCACGGGGACGGGGGCGCTTTAAAAAAAAAATATATATATTTTTCTTCTTGGTTATTTTACTTTTATTTTTTTAGTTTGACACTTTAAAAAAAAAAAAATTGATTACTTTTATTCCTATTACAAGGAATGTAAACATCCCATGTAATAGGAATATTACACGATCGGACCTATTTACAGTGAGATAGGGGGGGTCAATAAGACCCGACATCTCACCTCTAGGCTGGGAAGCCTAAAATAAAAAAATATTAAAAACGATCACCGCTTCCCAGCCGCGGTGCCGCCGTTATTTGAATGCAGAGGCCGGGCGTGACGTCATAACATCGCACCCGGCCTCCGAACGATCATAGAGACTCCGGCGACCATCTGGTCCGCCGGAAATCTCTATGGTCATCGTCCGGGGGCCGGCGGATCCTGTGTCCGACTCACCGATGGAAGCGGTGAGTCGGAAGAAGCACCGGAGGGCAGCGGGAGGGGGTGGACGTCCCCTCCCGCCGCCCATAAGAACGATCAAGCGGTGGAACAGCCGTTATGATCATTCTTATGGTGCAGGGAATCGCCGGCTGAAAACGGCAATATCAGAATGATGTCTGTAGCTGCACCCATCATTCAGATATACCCCCTGGAAGTCAAGGACGTCCCTGGACGCCCTACGGGCGTGAAGTGGTTGATGCCTGGAAGTGTTATGCCCCGTACACACGATCGGATATTCCGATGGAAAAAGTCAGATCGGATTATGTTGTCGCAAAATCCGATCGTGTGTGGGCTCTAGCGGAAATTCCGACGGAAAAAATTTGAGAGCATGATCTAACATTTTCCAACAACAAAATCCTAACGGACCTTTTTCCAATCGTGTGTAGAGCATTCCGCCGCACAAAGTGCCACGCATGCTCAGAAGAAATTTTGGAGAAGAAATTATTGGCCTCTACGTAGTCCCGTCGTGTTTTACGTTAACTTGTTCGGAACGATTTTCCGACAACATTGTCCGACCGTGTGTGTGCAACACAAGCTTCGGAAAAAATCCGACGGATTTTGTGGTCGGAATGTCCGATCGTGTGTACAAGGCATAAACACTGACACCTTATTTAGTATGCATGATGCACCTTCCATGAAAAAATATATCTGATGATAGATCTACGTAAGCTGAGGAGCAAACTGTGTCAGTATGCATTCTTGGACTTGCGGTTCCTCAATATGTGCCCGAGCACGCGTGATCATGCATGACCTACCTGGGTCTTCAGGATTAGGTTAACATGTATGATCCCGAAGACCTGGGTCTTTGAGATCAGGTTGACATGCATTACCTAGCTAGGTCTTCAGGATCAGGATGACATGCATCACCTGCCTGGGTATTTGGGATCAGGTGAGCATGCATGACCCACCTGGGTCTTCGGGATAAGGTTGACATGCATGACCTAGCTAGGTCTTCTGGATCAGGTTAACATGCATGACCTACCTGAGTCTCCAGGATAAGAGGAGCATGCATTACCTACCTGGGTCTTCAGGACGAAGTTAACATGCATGACCTAGCTGGGTATTCAGGATAAGAGGAACATGTATGACCTAGCTGGGTCTTCAGTATAAGAGGAACATGCATGTCCTACCTGGGTCTTTAGGATGAGGTTCACATGCATGACCTAGCTGGGTCTTCAGGATAAGAGGAACATGCATGACCTAGCTGGGTCTTCAGGATGAGGTTCACATGCATGACCTAGCTGGGTCTTCAGGATAAGAGGAACATGCATGACCTACCTGGGACTTCAGGATGAGGTTAACATGCATGACCTGCCTGGGTCTTCAGGATAAGAGGAACATGCATGACCTGCCTGGGTCTTCAATATAAGAGGAACAGGCATGACCTAGCTGGGTCTTCAAGATCAGGTTAACATGCATGATCTACCTGGGTCTTCAGGATCAGGTTAACATGTATGATCCTGAAGACCTGGGTCTTTGAGATCAGGTTGACATGCATTACCTAGCTAGGTCTTCAGGATCAGGATGACATGCATCACCTGCCTGGGTATTTGGGATCAGGTGAGCATGCATGACCCACCTGGGTCTTTGGGATAAGGTTGACATGCATGACCTAGCTAGGTCCTCTGGATCAGGTTAACATGCATGACCTACCTGAGTCTCCAGGATAAGAGGAACATGCATGACCTACCTGGGTCTTCAGGACGAGGTTAACATGCATGACCTAGCTGGGTCTTCAGGATAAGAGGAACATGTATGACCTAGCTGGGTCTTCAGTATAAGAGGAACATGCATGTCCTACCTGGGTCTTCAGGATGAGGTTCACATGCATGTCCTACCTGGGTCTTCAGGATAAGAGGAACATGCATGACCTAGCTGGGTCTTCAGGATAAGAGGAACATGCATGTCCTACCTGGGTCTTCAGGATGAGGTTAACATGCATGACCTAGCTGGGTCTTCAGGATAAGAGGAACATGCATGACCTGCCTGGGTCTTCAGGATAAGAGGAACATGCATGACCTGCCTGGGTCTTCAGGATAAGAGGAACATGCATGACCTACCTGAGTCTTCAGGATAAGAGGAACATGCATGACCTAGCTGGGTCTTCAGGATAAGAGGAACATGCATGACCTAGCTGGGTCTTCAGGATAAGAGGAACATGCATGACCTAGCTGGGTCTTCAGGATAAGAGGAACATGCATGACCTGCCTGGGTCTTCAGGATAAGAGGAACATGCATGTCATACCTGGGTCTTCAGGATAAGAGGAACATGCATGTCCTACCTGGGTCTTCAGGATGAGGTTCACATGCATGACCTAGCTGGGTCTTCAGGATAAGAGGAACAGGCATGACCTAGCTGGGTCTTCAGGATAAGAGGAACATGCATGACCTGCCTGGGTCT